>JAANYP010005006.1:0-13227 GCA_020465985.1 Centrapalus pauciflorus | reverse complement strand
TATATATATATATATATATATATATATATATATATATATATATATATATATATAATTTATATATATTCAAGATCAATGGGGTACCATATTACACCGGGGTACCAGGAAACCATTTATTGCCAATCATTTATCATTAAAATCATTAACATATAATATAAATTTTGTTTAAAATTTTTTCCCACAATAATTAATGTTGGGGGTAAAAATGGTATTAAAAAATTTAATTTTAATTTAAGATTCTGTGTATCCCATGAAGATCTCCATTTTAGTTAATATCATTTATTACACTCATACTGAACATGTGCAATGATAACACTCCATAAACCACGATTGAACATGTTCAATACCGTCAATATTGGTTTATCATCAAAACGGATAACAGCGACAAAAAATACAATAAACTCCGACTGCACATGTTCAATAACGTGTAAATGAAATTGAACATTCACAAATGGTTTGAAGAAAATAATAAATATCTTTATTTGACCCATCCAGTTGAACATGTTCAGTTGTTCATTAAAACCCATTGTCGAATCCAATTGAACATGTGCACTAAAACCCATTGTCGAATCCGATTGAACATGTTCACTAAAACTCATTGTCGAATCCGATTGAACATGTTCATTAAAACACATTTTGAAATTTATTATATATATGTTATGGAAGTAAATCTCTATAATTAAGGAAACTATTATATTATTAGTTGTCATTAATTATTTAATATAAACCTAATTGACTATATTACCCTTTTAAACTTATAACCAAATATGGGTGGACTCCGGTTCCCCAGTCTAACATGGTACCTCATTAATCTTGACTATATATATATATATATATATATATATATATATATATATATATATATATATATATATATATATATATATATATATACCACCTACTACACAACGCAACCGAGGGTACCACTCGTAAAATTATTTTTTTTGAATTTTTGTTTCACAAACATGTTTTAATTAACATTACACAGATAATATGTGAATTTCACGCAAATTCGAACACTTTAAGTGCATAAAATCACACACCACATATAATAATTATGTAAGTGTGCGTTCACATCATTTTTTAGGAGCTGGAAAATGTGAATGCATGTGAAATTTACATATAATCTTCATAATGTTAATTAAAACATGTTTATGAAATAAAAAATTAAAAAAAAAGTTTTTTAAAGGTGGTAGTTTCTGGTGCGCTGTATAAGTAGTGGTATCTCTCGAACCATATTCTATATATATGTGTGTGTGTGTGTCTATATATATATATATATATATATATATATATATATATATATATATATATATATATATATATATATATATATATATATATATATATATATATATATAGGGGTGGGTTCAATGGAGAACCTTATGCATCGAAGAACCTTGGAGAACCACAATGCATCGCTAGAAAAACTGAAATGCATCACGTAGAAATCGATGCATCACGCGGGAATTTGATACATCAAGTGGAAATAATGTGAAAATTGATGCATCACTCGAGAATTTGATGCATCACGTGGAAATAATGATGCATTACGGGGGAATTGTGATGCATTTGTGGTGGTACATGGAGGTTCTCCATTGAACCCACACCTATATATATATATATATATATATATATATATATATATATATATATATATATATATATATATATATATAATAGTTTCAAGTATCTTTCAATGTTATTATTTCTTCAAGTATATTCACATATGTATATAATTTATGTGTCGATGATTGATTAAGTTGGAAGATATTTGAAGAAAGGGCTAAAGCCGTACAATAGGTGCGTACTTTTTAAAATGTACCGATATGGTACTTGTACTTTTTTAATTATTCATATTAGACCTGTACTTTCTTAATCGTTCTAATTTGATACCTAGGTTACCAGTTACCGGCTTTACCGGTTAAAAGTATCTATACCAGTTACCGGCTTTACCATTTTAAATCACACGGTCGCTGTTGAAACAGAAACTCAAATCAAATACAGAGCAAATTCGAGGTAAATGAAGAAAATGAAACCCTAGTTCACGAAGAAGTTAAAAACGCAAATTTGAGGTATGTTTTCTATCTTTGTTTATCCTCTTAAGCCTTTCGTATGAATGTGTGTTGTAATTAGGGTTCTTGTTTTAATTCCCACAGACAATGGTAAACGAAGAGTACTTGAATGTAGTTGTACACCATGAGGGATGTTTCGTTCCCAATCCATTATCATATGAAGCTGGTGATGCTGATACCATTACTGATATGGATTTTACTGGAATGTCGTTTGAAGATTTTGCAGGATATATTCGAAGGTTTTGCACACTCCCTGTTGCTAAATTATTTTATGTTATACCTGGTGTTAACTTAAGTGAAGGTATTAGGGAAATGAACAGTATAGGAGAATATGCTGACTTTCTTCAAATAGGTAAAGAGAATTGTAATTTGATTGAAATGTATGTTGAGCATCATGGTTACAATATTCTTCATTGGATACCATGGTTGAAAGTCCATCATGAAGAGGTTGTGCTATCTGAAGAAGAGGATATATGTAATGATGATAGTGACCTTGATGATGAACAGATACAACAATGCATAAGAATTGATAATGAAGTTGAGAAAGAAGGCTTGTTTGGTACTGATGTGGAGGGATCCTTTGATAATTTAATTGGGGATCAGAAAGTGGATGAGTTGATAGGTGAAGAGAATCTGTCTGAATCAGAAGATCATTGTTTAAATGAGGATGAGGAAGATGATGATGATGCTACGGATAGTCATTATAGGGTTAAGTCTAAGTTAAGGTATCCGAAGCATGATCCATCACAAGAGTGGAATACCATGAAACCTGTCCTTGGAATGAGATTTGAAAGCCCTGAGGAATTAAAAGAATGCATGATCAATTATGGGGTTGCTAATGGCTATCAATTATCGTTTAAAAGGAATGACCATAACTCTGTACATGTTCTATGTGGTAGAAATGTGAAAGAGGGTATTTGTGCTGGCAATAAAGGTAAGATGAAGTTGCAAGTTAAAGGTGCAAAAGGGAAACAAAAGATGTCAGCAAGAAAACCTAAGGATATTTGTCCTTTTAGAATGTGGGCATCTTGGATGTCAAGTGAGAGATCTTTTCAGATTAAGACCCTTGTAGAAGACCATAATTGTGCAAGAGAATATAACTTAGGGTCACTTGTTACTTGCAAATGGATTGCAAATAAATTTGCTAGTGAAATTGCTGAGAATCCAAATCTAAGTTACAGGAAAATAAAAGAAAAATGCAGAAGCAAGTTCTTGATTAAAGTGTCAGTAGGCCAGTGTAAGAGGGCTAAGCAGAGGGCATTATATGACCTGGAGGGTGGACTCAAAGATCAATATGCTAAATTGTGGCAATATGCAGAAGAAATCAAGAGATCTAATCCTGGTTCAACTGTCAAGATTGATGTGGACACAATGTCTGATGGAAGCACATATTTTAACAGAATGTATATTTGTTTCAAAGGTAATTGACCCTCATTATTATACTTTATTTTATGAATGTTTCTCTGTTTATTAAAAAATTAAATGTTTCAACTCTGCAATACTTTATTTTATGGTAGGTGTTAGTTGTGGATGGAAAGATGGTTGTAGGAGGGTAGTAGGCCTTGATGGATGTTTCTTGAAAGGTACATGCAAAGGGGAACTACTACACGCCATGGGTAGAGACGCCAATAATCAAATGTATCCCATAGCATGGGCAGTGGTGGGTGTAGAAAACAGAGACAATTGGTGTTGGTTCCTTAGTAACTTACATGATGATTTGAACCTTGAAAAATGGGTTGCATGTCACTGTAATTTCAGATCAGCACAAGGTTTGTAATTTTGTAACAACCTAACTTTTGATCTAATCGTAAATTCAGTTGTATTTTGAACCGATAATGTAATAATGTTACACTATTTGAATTATAATTTAATTAAGTTATGAAATATTTAATTAAATTATATAAATATTTATATTATGAATTAATAAATTATTAAAGATAATTAAATAAAAGAGATATAATATACAAAAATGAAAGTGGGTTAACTAGCAAATATAACTAGATGAAGTATATAAACGTGATTTATTAATTAAAAATCAGATGCTCTCTCTCTCTCTACTCTCTCTCTCTCTCTATAACTTTCTCTCTCTACTCTCTCTCTACCTTCACTCTAAATTTTCTCCCAAACCGACCGTCCGATTATCAAGATATATATATCGTTAGAAAGATCTCGGAGAATACTACACGAATCTGCTATCTCCTGCGAGATTTCATACGAATTTGAGGTAAGAATTGATATTTTTAAGTTTTTATATATTTCGGGTTTTTCGAATTTATTAGTTTTATGAAATTTAAAGCTATTTTTATGGAGATTAACTAGAATTTGTATAAAATAATCGAATATAGGTTTGTTACGTAATATATTCGTGATTTTAGGCCTAAAAATGTATGTTTTAGAGCTGTAAATATGAACAAATTCGAGAATGTCAAGAACAAACTCGAAATTGAATTAAATTCGAAATATATTCGAATTTAACCATTAAATTCGAAATGACACCCAAAATTCGAATTTGTCTTCGAATTTGTCAGATCTCTCGACTTTAATGTTATTATTCGAGTTTGAATTTGCTAATAAAGTCAAAATAGCATTCAATGATATATTTCAAGTTTGATGTCTTTAAACTTATCATTATGATTGGAATTTTATTATAAAATTTAAGGATGATTCGAATTTAATTATAAAGTCGAGCATGGATCTCTAATTTATTTCTATGATTCGAATTTAATTATATAAATTCGAAACCCACTCCTTAAATTCGAATATATTAAATAAAATACATAGACCACGCATAAAATAATGAAATGGTTATATATATATATATATATATATATATATATATATATATATATATATATATATATATATATATATATATATATATATTGATCTTTGAGAATTTATAAAACAAAGAATGATTTATGAATAAACAAGTTATCAGAATCAGATAAAATAAGGAATTTAAAGATAAAAGATGATTATATTTACATGAGATTGTTATGATAATTCTGGACAGGTTCAGTGAAATTCTGAACAAAGATTTAAAGATTTATAACGTGGTTCAAAGATTTGATTTGACAGAGAACAGATTGAGATAAAATCCTGAGATAACTCAGGTGGCAGATTTTACATCTGTTTGATAAAGACCCAACACTGTGAGTTATAGATATTCAGATTTAACATGCTTGATTTCCGGTTGAGACATATTGTTGATGCTAGATCGATTTGACATTTATATTATCAGCTGGATTGTGACCTGTGCACACCATGGTTGGGTGTTGCCCAGTGGATCATGATAGCTATTTGATCATCATTTCATATGTTATTGCATTTATAATTCATTTCTGATACTGCTTTGAGACTACTGCTATCATGACCTTGACTACTTATGCTTCATCATTGAATAGACTTGTTATATTGATTCAGCTTGATTAGCCTTGATTGGTCTATTGTTCTAGACATGGCTATTTCACCAGTTCAAATGAACTTGGTAATGACCTCCGATGTTCCGCCACGTTGATTTACTGGTAGCTAGCCCAGTATGTGGCTGATCCCCACGATTTAAGCGTGAGCGTGGCCTGAGCATCATCCGACTCTATGATTTCTATGTCTCAATCATGAGGGCTGTAGCGGCAGCCAAGACATATCACGCTAGACTGATGATCCGCTTGACATTGCATGTTAATTTGAAAATCTTTTTACTCACTAAGCATTGCTTACGGTTGCTACATTAACATTTTTACAGGAAAAGACAAAGGAAAGTCACCTGCCGGACCTAGTTCTTAGGTCTTACATGCTCAAGACAGAAGTTTCATAGACCTCTACTCAGAGACCCTATTTTGGTACTAATTGGATGACGATATTATGGTGATCTGGGTAGATTTATTTTGATTATATGATGACATGAATTAGATTAGACTTGTGCCCTTTATAAGTTTAATTTGAAAACTGTAAACTGTATTAAACTTAAATCCTAATATTTTGTACTGTAATTTTTAATTCCGCAATTAATTACTCTATCTTAGTTTGATTGATATCGTATTGCATGATGTGGGACCTAGACTCGTGAGAACTGCCCCGTAAGGGGTGGTCTTCACAGGATGGTATCAGAGCCCATAGTTTGAGTGAATCAAGTATTACGTGAGTATACTTGGTCTCAAACTGAAGCAATACATATGTATCAATCATTTAGGTGGATTGAACTGAGATAGGATGTACAGACTGTTAGAATGGGAAAAAGGGTTCATAGATCTAAGTCTATAAACTGATAGTTATTTGATTTTAATTTTCAGTTAAGATGTCAGGATCAGGTGACATACCCAGCAACATGACCCCACAGCCAATGTTTGAAATGATGTAACAATTACTAGCCCAACACTCTGAGCAACAAAACAAAATAATGCAAGAACAGTTTCAGGCCAGAGATGAGGCCGAAGCTAAAAGACGTAATGATAAGAAAAATAAGAGAAAAGAAAAGCAAGTCCAGACTAATGAATCTGATTCTGATAACTCTACCCCTGAAACCCAAATCGAGCAGCCTAAAGGCTGTAAATTTAAAGATTTCAAAGCGAGCGGTGCCCTGAACTTTGAGGGTACAGTGAATCCAATTCAGGCGATGGATTGGATCAGCCATACCGAGGAGATTTTTAGAATCTCTGATTGCTTAGATTCGAAGAAAGTGAGCTATGCGTCTGCGTTGTTTGTTGGAGCTGCTCGTGCCTGGTGGAAAACCCAGAGAAGCATATATGGCGAGGAAGTAATACAGACTCTAGAGTGGAACTAGTTCCTAGATATGTTCAACGCAAAATATTGTCCTATTGATCAACAAGATAAGATGGAGGTTCAACTAATGCAGCTGACCCAGGGAACCAATACTATTGACGAATACGAGCACGAATTTTCTCGGCTTTGCGGCTACTCCTCGTATCAAGTAGCTACTGAAGAAAGGAAGGTGAATAGATTCCGTGGAGGACTCAACCCGAGATACCGACATCCGATGAGTGCGATAAAGTATAAGAGTTATCTGGAAATGGTAGAGGCGGCAAGACAGATCGAGAGAGGATATCTGGAGTATGGCGATCAGCTTTACGCTCCATCAGCGAATCCGACATGTCCATCTCCTCCGAAGAAACAACGATTTGGCAGATTCTTTATGCCAAATAAGTCTCAGTCTCAGCAATCACAGCAGTATAGTTCACAGCCGAAAGCCCAAGCATATTCATTAACGAACGAGCCGCGATTCTGCAAGAGATGCAGAAAATCACATATGGGGCTGTGTAACCCAGATGATGTTACTTGTTTCGCGTGTAACCGAATCGGGCACAGCAGTGAAGAATGCCCACAGCAGGGACGAGGATGTGCAAAGTGCGGGAAAAGAGGACACTTCATGTATCAGTGTCGAAGCGGGCAACGAGGACAGTCACAGTCGTCAGCGGGAGGATCTATGATGAAAAGTTTAGCTGCTACTCCGACTGCAAGGACTCGAGCTTTTCAAATAACAGCTGAGGAAGCAAAAGAAACACCTGACGTGGTTACCGGTACGTTCCTGCTTAACTCAATCCCTGCTCGCGTATTATTCGATTCCGGTG
This sequence comes from Centrapalus pauciflorus, assembly GCA_020465985.1. NCBI lineage: Eukaryota > Viridiplantae > Streptophyta > Magnoliopsida > Asterales > Asteraceae > Centrapalus > Centrapalus pauciflorus. The sequence continues at coordinate 5,567 of JAANYP010005006.1, read as the reverse complement.
CTAGTCGTTCTTTCATATCAACATCTTTTGCACAAAGATTATATAAGTCTCCATCGAAACTTCCTGTTGTGATTGATATTGAGACAGCCAGTAACAACTATGTTATGGCTGATTCTGTTTATCGTAACTGCACTCTACTTGTCAATAACATCGTATTCAACCTCGACCTTATCCCGATTCCGTTGAAAGAGTTCGACGTCATCATCGGCATGGACTGGCTAATGAATAACGAGGCTACGATCGTCTGCAGTCGGCGAATCATCAGAATTAGGTCTTCAGACGGCCGAGTATTGGAAATCAAAGGCGAAAAGCGAAAAGGTGCTCACTGCTTCATTTCTGTTGAAAAAGCGCATAAGTACCTATTTAAGGGTCACGAATCTTACGTATGCTATGTCTCATCTGAATCTAACTCTGAAGCCCAAAAGAAATTTTTATCTGATATCCCAATCGTCTGTGAGTTCCCAGACGTATTCCCTGACGATATTTCGGGAGTGCCACCGGAACGTCAAGTTGAGTTCAGTATTGACTTGGTTCCTGGTGCGGCACCTATTGCTAAAGCTCCCTACAGACTTGCACCTGCAGAAATGCAGGAAATGTCAAAACAGTTGCAAGAGCTGTTAGAGAAGGGTTTTATCCGACCGAGTTCATCTCCGTGGGGTGCACCTGTCTTATTTGTCAAAAAGAAAGACGGAACTTTCCGTATGTGCATCGACTACCGTGAGTTGAACAAAGTCACTATAAAGAATAAATATCCTCTGCCCAGGATCGATGATCTATTTGATCAGCTACAAGGAGCCAGCTATTTCTCAAAAATCGATCTTCGTTCTGGGTATCATCAAATAAAAGTCAGAGATGAGGATATCCCGAAGACAGCCTTCCGAACAAGATACGGTCATTACGAATTTCTCGTAATGCCGTTTGGCTTAACAAATGCACCAGCGGCGTTCATGGGTCTCATGAATTGCGTGTGCAGACCGATGCTGGATAAGTCAATTATCGTATTCATAGACGATATTCTGATTTACTCCAAAACGGAGGCTGATCATGCTATTCATTTGCGGCAATTGCTAGAGTTACTGAGAAACTAAAGACTCTATGCAAAATTTTCTAAGTGCGAATTCTGGCTCAGACAGGTATAACTTTACATTGTCTTGAGCTATTCCTTAAGCGTTCTTTGATTGAACAAAACTTGAAATTCAACTTTGTTGCTTTTATAGATTCAATTCCTTGGCCATGTTGTTTCTGGCGAAGGTATTTCCGTTGATCCGTCTAAAGTCGAGGTCGTTCAAAAATGGCAAACGCCTCGCAATGCCTCCGAAATAAGAAGTTTCCTTGGATTGGCCGGTTACTATCGGCGATTCATAAAGGACTTCTCAAAGATTGATGTGCCACTTACGATGTTAACACGAAAGAATACACCTTTCGTATGGGCAGATAAACAGCAAGAGGCATTTGAAACGTTGAAACAGAAACTGATTCAACCGCCGATCCTAGCTTTACCAGAAGGCAATGATGATTTCGTTGTCTATAGCGATGCATCTGGTACTGGCTTAGGATGTGTCCTCATGCAAAGGGGAAAAGTTATTGCCTACGCTTCAAGGCAATTGAAGTATTATCAGAAAAGTGCACCAACTCATGATCTTGAGTTGGCTGCCGTTACCTTTGCTCTGAAGATCTGGCATCACTATCTATATGGGACTCGGTGTCAGCTTTACACCGATCATAAGAGTCTCAAGCATCTCTTTACTCAAAAGGATCTAAACATGAAACAGCGACGGTCCTTGGAGCTTATCAAGGACTATGATTGCGAGATTCTATATCATCCCGGCAAAGCTAATGTTGTCGCTGATGCTTTGAGTAGAAAAGTTTATCCAGAAAAGTGTTGTTATGCCCTAACTCCGGTTATATTCTCTTCTGATCTTATTGAAGACATCAGAGTTGCTCAAGCTGAAGCACTGAAAGAAGAGAATCTCTGTTCTGAAAATCTTAAAGGGCAGCTACAATTTCTAACTCTTAATCATCTGGGACTTCATTGTCTCAAGGGAAACCGAATCTGGGTTCCTGAGTATGGTTCAATTCGCAGCACTCTTCTATCTGAAGCTCATCAGTCCAAATTATCTGTTCATCCTGGCAGATCAAAGATGTATTTCGATCTGAAAGCTGACTACTGGTGGCCAGGAATGAAGAAAGACATCGGTAAATATGTTGAAAGCTGCAGAATATGTCAAATGGTTAAGGCAGAACATCAGAAACCCTTCGGGGATATGCAACCACTGCCAGTTCCTGAATGGAAGTGGGAGCATATAACAATGGACTTCATCACAAAGTTGCCGAAAACCAAGAGACAGCACGACTGCATCTGGGTAGTCGTGGACCGATTAACGAAGTCAGCTCACTTCATACCGATGAAAGAAACATACTCCCTTGATAGATTGGCACAGTTGTATATCACAGAAATTATTTCTCGTCACGGTGTGCCAAAGTCTATCGTATCTGATCGTGATAGTCGTTTCACATCTAGATTCTGGCAAGCTCTACAAGACGGGATGGGTACTCGGATCTCTATGAGTACTGCTTATCATCCTAATGCTGATGGCCAGAGTGAGCGTACTATCCTTACTCTTGAAGATATGCTTCGTGCCTGCATTCTTGATCTGGGTGGTAACTGGGATGACCACTTGCCTCTGGTCGAATTCTCATACAACAACAGTTATCATTCTACGATCAAGATGGCTCCTTTTGAAGCTTTATACGGAAGAAAGTGCAGAACTCCTACCTGTTGGCGCGAAACAGGCGAATCGCCAATAGCGGGTCCTGCCCTTCTACAGTTGACTCACGAGAAGATTCAACTCGTTAGAAGAAACATACTTGAAGCTCAAAGCAGGCAGAAGTCATATTATGACAATCGACACAGATCAATAAGCTTTGCGGTTAACGATTGGGTGATGCTGAAAGTATCTCCAATGAAGAATGTGGTAAGATTCATAAAGCGAAACAAGCTAGCTCCGAGATTCATCGGTCCGTTCAAGATTGTGGAAAAGATAGGAAATCAATCTTATCGTCTTGAACTGCCGGCGGACTTATCTGGAATACATCCTGTATTCCATGTCAGTCATCTGAGAAAGAGCTTAGCAGACGAAAGAGAAGTTCAAATACCACACGTTAACTTGCAGATTGATGAGAAGCTTCGCGTGGTTGAAGAGCCAGAACGTATTCTGGACTCGAAGACCAAAAAGCTTCGGAATAAAGAGATACAGATGGTGCTCGTCCAGTGGAAACACCACAAAGGTTCGCATCAGTCTTGGGAATCGAGAGATGTTATGAAAGCTACTTATCCAAGTCTGTTCGAACATAGCTAACTTCGGGGACGAAGTTTGTGCGTGGTGGAGCCCATTCTGTAACAACCTAACTTTTGATCTAGTCGTAAATTCAGTAATATTTTGAGCCGATAATGTAATAATGTTACATTATTTGAATTATAATTTAATTAAGTTATGAAATATTTAATTAAATTATATAAATATTTATATTATGAATTAATAAATTATTAAAGATAATTAAATAAAAGAGATATAATATACAAAAATGAAAGTGGGTTAACTAGCAAATATAACTAGATGAAGTATATAAACGTGATTTATTAATTAAAAATCAGATGCTCTCTCTCTCTCTACTCTCTCTCTCTCTCTATAACTTTCTCTCTCTACTCTCTCTCTACCTTCACTCTAAATTTTCTCCCAAACCGACCGTCCGATTATCAAGATATATATATCGTTAGAAAGATCTCGGAGAATACTACACGAATCTGCTATCTCCTGCGAGATTTCATACGAATTTGAGGTAAGAATTGATATTTTTAAGTTTTTATATATTTCGGGTTTTTCGAATTTATTAGTTTTATGAAATTTAAAGCTATTTTTATGGAGATTAACTAGAATTTGTATAAAATAATCGAATATAGGTTTGTTACGTAATATATTCGTGATTTTAGGCCTAAAAATGTATGTTTTAGAGCTGTAAATATGAACAAATTCGAGAATGTCAAGAACAAACTCGAAATTGAATTAAATTCGAAATATATTCGAATTTAACCATTAAATTCGAAATGACACCCAAAATTCGAATTTGTCTTCGAATTTGTCAGATCTCTCGACTTTAATGTTATTATTCGAGTTTGAATTTGCTAATAAAGTCAAAATAGCATTCAATGATATATTTCAAGTTTGATGTCTTTAAACTTATCATTATGATTGGAATTTTATTATAAAATTTAAGGATGATTCGAATTTAATTATAAAGTCGAGCATGGATCTCTAATTTATTTCTATGATTCGAATTTAATTATATAAATTCGAAACCCACTCCTTAAATTCGAATATATTAAATAAAATACATAGACCACGCATAAAATAATGAAATGGTTATATATATATATATATATATATATATATATATATATATATATATATATATATATATATATATATATATATATATTTATTTATATATTGATCCTTTGAGAATTTATGAAACAAAGAATATTAATGAAAAGATGATTTATGAATAAACAAGTTATCAGAATCAGAAAAATAAATAATTTAAAGATAAAAGATGATGATATTTATATGAGATTGATATTATGATTCTGGACAGGTTCAGTGAAATTCTGAACAAAGATTTAAAGATTTATAAAGTGGGTCAAAGATTTGATTTGACAGAGAACAGATTGAGATAAAATCCTGAGATAACTCAGGTGGCAGATTTTACATCTATTTGATAAAGACCCAACACTGTGAGTTATAGATATTCAGATTTAACATGCTTGAATTTCCGGTTGAGACATATTGTTGATGCTAGATCAATTTGACATTTATATTATCAGCTGGATTGTGACCTGTGCACACCATGGTTGGGTGTTGCCCAGTGGATCATGATAGCTATTTGATCATCATTTCTTATTTTATTGCATTTATAATTCATTTCTGATACTGCTTTGAGACTACTGCTATCATGACATTGACTACTTATGCTTCATCATTGAATAGACTTGTTATATTGATTCAGCTTGATTAGCCTTGATTGGTCTATTGTTCTAGACCTGGCTATTTCACCAGTTCAAATGAACTTGGTAATGACCTCCGATGTTCCGCCACGTTGATTTACTGGTAGCTAGCCCAGTATGTGGCTGATCCCCATGATTTAAGCGTGAGCGTGGCCTGAGCATCATCCGACTCTATGACTTCTATGTCTCAATCATGAGGGCTGTAGCGGCAGCCAAGACATATCATGCTAGACTGATGATCCGCTTGACTTGAATGTTAATTTGAAAATCTATTTACTCACTAAGCATTGCTTAGGGTTGCTACATTAACATTTTTACAGGAAAAGACAAAGGAAAGTCACCTGCCGGACCTAGTTCTTAGGTCTTATACGCTCAAGACAGAAGTTTCATAGACCTCTACTCAGCAAACCCATTTTGGTACTAATTGGATGATGATATTATGGTGATCTGGGTAGATTTATTTTGATTATATGATGACATGAATTAGATTAGACTTGTGCCCTTT
>JAANYP010005005.1:0-80256 GCA_020465985.1 Centrapalus pauciflorus | reverse complement strand
ATCCACCCAACATAATCCAAAAACAACACAACAGACCTACCCAACATATTCTTTTCTTTCCGCTCAGCAGACCTGCAAACAAACTTTTGCGCTATGGGTGGATATGACCCGAATAGTGGAACCCAGGTGCTCATCAAAGTGTAACCTTGTAGCCACGCATCACACAGTACTTATGCTGACAAGGTATGCTTTAGCCCATCACATAGTACTACTCTTTTGAACAGGCAGACCAGACTTTAAAGAGTTCCATATCCTTCAGTGGTATCCCTGTACATTGTCACCAAAGGTGACTTTTGGCCCTTTTTCAGGCCTGAGTTCACTCAGCATTCTTTACACCTGTCGTGCCCTGAGCAGCCACTGTGCCAAGTACCAAACCTGGGAAGGGTGTTTACCTGCAGAGTGATAAAGAATGATTAGTCTATTTTAGGGGAATCTCATCACAGAGATGAGTTTCTACCTTCATCAACATTGTTGATGGACTTGAAAATCCACACTAAGGATCTCCCTAGTGAGTGTATCGATCTTGAATACCACTTTCAGTGACTGTGCATTGCCAACACTGCGTGAACACGTGCGTGTGGAAACAGCATGAGTGTCACAGGTCAACCTCCAGGGCACTCATTCTCAGGACAATCCTTGGCCGATGTGTCTTCTCCCACATTTGTAACATTTTCTCTCTTTTAGGGTTTTTGGAAGAAGATCTTCAGAAACACTTCTTGAGTTATTTTGTTGAGTTCTTCAGCAGTTTAGCCTTTTTATTACTTTTTGTTATAACAGGTTGAGAGTGGATAGTTTCAATAGCCACACAGTCGTTGGCTGCCCCTTTCTTTCCTCTTGTTTAGGAGACAGATGTCAAAGCAGGGAGCTTGATTGGCTTTTGAGCTTCCACAGGTTTGGGAATTTATTCCAATTTATCTTAGTTTTCAGCATGGCTTTTGCCTTTGCCCCTACTGAATTGTATTCTTGCTGCTATCGCTATTCACTGTGCTGTTTGAAAAGCTATTCTCTTGATTATTTAGACCACATTGTACCACTATGATGTTGAAAGCTTATCTTGAAATACAGCAGTTTAGCTGTTTACACATGAGAATTACCCTTGTTTCAACGGCTGCTTACAATTTATGACAACTTGTTTATTTCAATGTGTTTGCTCAAAAGGATTAACACGCGTTACCATCCTTTGGACCAGACCTGTTTGGTCAACAGTGAGATATCCACAAAACTTCAGTTTGAACATGTTTTCCTTTCTTTTGCTTGTGTGAACCAGCAGAGCACTTAGCAGGCTGACTTGATGAGAACAAATTCCAATATCAATGCTTTAGAAGTAAATTCACACAAGCTGTCAGTGTTTTGAGGATCCCGAACAAACCGATTTGTTGAGATATTAGTTACCTTCACATTTTGAATGAGTGTGTTTGGATTTCACCAAGAGTGATAATCTTCTTTCGAGTTATTGATCTCAACAATGGAAGCTGCGTGGTCAAGATCCCCTCCTATGAGATCTTGGATTTGTGCAGGAATCTTTTGACTTATACAATGGCTGACTTTTTGTGCAGATTGGCACCAATAGTCAACATCTTTTTGAAGCTTAGCATGCTTTATATCTGTTTCTCTCTTTTCTTCCAGTAAAAGAGAGTGATGTGTTTTAACAATCAGAGCTCATTTTCCAACTTAGGGAAACGGTCCAGTTTACTATCATTAGTTTTAACGATCAGTTTTTAAGCTTAGAATTTTCAGATAGTAAAGCATCAGGCTTCTCAACAGCAGCTTTTAGTAGATCAACAAGCGATATTTCCAAACATTTTACAACTTTTTCATGTACAAACTGTAGTCGCCATAAAAGTTGTGTACCTTATACCATAGTAGATTCCAGTTCTCTAAGCTGCTGAAAGCTCAGCTTCAGCCATATCCTGGTTTGAAACGGCTTGTTGATGGGACATCATGGTTGGCCATCAGACATTGATTGTCTTCTTGCATCAGACGATGAATCAGATTCCTCCCATCACATCTCCTGCCATAGAGTCCCTTTTGGCGGTTGGACCCACTGAGTTTCGCAACTTTTCTCAGCTTAGCCATGCGCCTATGGTACTTCAACCCTATAAACCATCATCCTTGTTTGTCTTGTGGGTTTGGATGACTGACCAACAGCTTTTGACACACAGTCCAGCTATGAGCAGTTTTGCCACTTTGAAACACTCAGCCTTGATTTATCAATGCCGTTTTTTGCCAGCCCCCTGAATTACCTTGCAGCAGGTTTCGTCCAACCTTTCGTTGTTGAACCTTTTGTGACAGCATATCTAGTCATTTGCTCATCATCTTGTCTTAAGCAAGATCTGCAGAATATCTTCTTCATCGACACTTCCTCCTGGTCATCATCCTGTTTGATCAGGGTGTTAGTGCACACAATCAACTCCACTGATTTACAGGCTGTCTCACATATAGCCACAAAGGCTGCACTGCCTTTTGGACATTTCCAAGCATTCTTTTTTGTGCCTGTGATTGTTCATCATTCAGGTAAGGATCCATACAGATGACTAGATCCATACTTCGATAGTACCGGAGTTCCTTAGAATTGTTGAGAAGTAGTTTCACACCTTTCAGGTAGAATGTCCAGAATTTATATCACCAGGGTGAGACTGTCCTTAGTGATCCCAACAGCTTGGATCATTCACGTAAAGCAGTAAACCTGGTGTAGGTTTCAGTGAGAGTCTCCTTTGGTTTAGCAAGAAAAGTTCATACTGTCATAACAAGATTGTTGATCCTGTTGTCCAGTGTGATTGTGGGGTCCATCATAGACAGTACAAAAAGTATCCCACATTTCTTTGCTGTCTTCATTTCTCAACCTGTTTGAACACATCATCAGGAAGAGAAATGACCAGATTGTTTTCTGCTTTGCATCCAGAGCCACAGTCTCTTGTCTTCATCAGACCATTGAGCTTAGCTTGCTTTCAAAGGTCCTGATTTCAGGAGCAGCTCCTTCAACCGCTGGAGTATGGTAGTAACAAGGTTGGCACAAGGGACACCCATCATATCTCTGGCAGTTGTACATCCGAGTCTCTAAATAGAGCATCATTCTGCCTTCCAACCAGAGAAGTTTTGATGATTAAAATTTTGGACCCATAGAGCCATTGTCAAGTAAGAAGAATTTGCAGCACTGTTGTCCTGAAACTTGGAGAGATGGAGAGATCTAGAATGACACAACTCAGCCTGCTCTGATTACCAGTTGTAGGTCCCGAGAGGTTCCCAAAGTATATAGCTTTAAGCTGTAGAGGGGGGGAATACAACTATTACAACACACACTACTATTTCTCATGTTTGTATGTATTATATCAACAATTTGTTAATACAAACAAGCTTGAAGGCGGAATAGTTCAAGCTGAGATGCAGATACAACAGTATGTTGTCACTAGTCTAAAGACAAGACTAAAACAGTATACCAATGAATACACTCACTAAGAAGCACTCACTGTGTTTACAAGACTTAAGGGAACAACTTATGTAAAACAGCTTAGACACACAGATACTGATTTACACAGAAGGCTTGCATGCATGAAAATCACACTTGCACGTTCACTCTTGGTTTCAGCACTTAGCTTTCTTCACGCTTCTTTCTGTCCTTAGAAGCTTCCTTTTATACCCACTCAGAGGATCTAAGAGAAACATCTTCATTGGACGAAATGAAAAAGGAGAAGTCTTGTTGAAAAGACAACATAACCTTTTCTGCACTTTTCTGAAAAGCAGACTTGTCTTCACATGTGCAGAACTTTTGTCTTTTTCACTTTGTCTACTGTTGCATTGCCTTTAACTAATTTAGGAATGTCAACTTTGCGTCTTTCTTCCTTGTAAAGGCCCATTTTGATATAAGAAAAAGGTCTGTCACCCTTTTTTTAATAACCTTTTGTCTTCATGTTACAGAACAGCTTGGGCAGGCTGAGCAGTTCTGTTTTCCACTTTGTCTTCGACTTTGTAAACTGATCTTGTAGTCAAAAACAATACACGATGACTTGGAAACATATTCCATAAAGTGTTTAGCCTGTTCACAAAGAACAGGTTCTGTTCACAAAGAACAGAACACTTTAAAATTGCCCAAGCTGCTCAGCAGTGTAGAGCAGCGTAGACAATTTATGTCCAGCCTGTTCAGCAGACAGAGCAGCTTGGACAAACTGTCTTAGTTGCAACACATGCAACATATAGAACAGCTTTAGACTGATATTGCAAATCATTTTCAGGTTTCAATAAGGCATATAACAGGCCTTAAATTCAACCTTCAAATGCATCAACAGGTTTGATTATAAATCTCCCCCTCAGATGTAGAACAGGTTTGACTGAGGCCTTTTTGTGCCTAACAAAAGGGTACAAGACTAATCTAATTCATGTCATCATACAATCAAATTAAATCTACCCAGACCACCAAAATCATCATCTGCCAATCAGTACCGAAGGGTTTGTTGAGTAGTGGTCTATAGAAAAATTCAATCTTGATCTTGTAAGACCTAAGAACTAGGTCCAGCAGGTGACTTTCCTTTATCTTTTCCTGTAAAAAGTGTAAACAACATTTGTAAGCAAAGCTTAGTGAGAATATAGATTACATGCTTTAATCAAGCGGATCATGGGTCTAACGTGATATGTCTTGACTGCCGCTACAGCCACTCATGATTGAGACATAGTAGTCATAGGATAGGATGATGTCCACGCCACGCACACGCTTTTTAGTGGAAGCTATCCACTTATGCTGGGCTAGCTACCAACGGTCAACATGGGGGAACATCGGAGAGTCTATACCAAGTTCAATAGAACTGGTGAAATAGCTTGGTCTAGAACAATAGACCGACAAGCTAATCATGCTAAGCTGAATTAATATGTCAAAGATGCGAGCAATAATGAAAGCATAAGTCATCAAGGTCATGATAACAATAAACTCATAGCAATATCTAAAATGAACTATAAGTACAATGTCATGCGGAATGATAAGTCAAATAGCTATCATGATCCACAGGGCATCACCGAACCATGGTGTGCACAGGTTACAATCCAGCTGAGCATGTATGAATGTCAAATAAACTATCATCAATAATATGTCTCAACCGGAATCTAGCATGCAAAACTGAATATCTATAAATCACAGGTTCTGTGGTCTTTATCAAGCAGATTTAAATCCACCACCTGAATTATCTCAGGATTTTATCTTTAATCTTTGTCTATCTGATCTCTGGCTTTTCTTTTCAAATCTGTGACCCACTTTCAATATCTTTAAATCTTTAGTTCTTTGTTCAGAATTTATCTGAACCTGTCAAAATTATATCATAGCAAGAACATTTTAGCTTTAAATCTTTATTTGATCTGATTCTGATAACTGATAACTCATCAATCATTTATTTATTATTTTAAAATATCAAAATTGGGCCATCCGAATTTGAGTAAACGGATTCGGTCATCCGAATTAGAACCATCCGGACTTGGTATCCGAATTAGACATTTCATCCGAATTCGGCTCAATCTTTCATCCGAAACAGGCATCCGAGATGGGATCCGAATTGGTGTCTTATCCGAATTCGGTCCCATCCGAATTTGGATTCATCACTTATAATTTTCCAGAAAATGTTCTTGGTGTTCTAAATTTATTCATACGGATTTTTTTCACCAAAATTCACTAAAACCGATTTTAGTAACATGCAATGTAATTTAATGTTATATTATCATATTTGGGTTGTTTTTATAGAATTTTCCCTATCATAAACATCATTAATTGATCAAAATCGTCCAAAATTCAAGATTTTTGTCAAGAAAACATATTTTACAAAAATTCCATTTTCTTGTTTATTTGGACGATCCAACCCATGATTTCTGTTCCTATAACTTCTAATAACTTAGATTCTTGATTATATACTAAAAATTCACACATGCAATACACATTTATGTTATATCTTAAATCACCAATTCGGTTTCTCATAAAACCGAACCAAACCCATAATATTTCGAAATATAAATGAGTATTACCTTAAATTATTGTAGTTTCTTGTTGATTAATGTTGCTGTAACTCCCTCTTGAATTAAAGCTTCAATTGATTGCAAATTTATGGAAATTTTTGATGAATTGTGAAGTTGCCGTAGGTTTTAGAGAGAAGTAGAGAGAGAGTTTGATTTTTCTTAAATGGAGATAATGAGCCTTTAAATCTCATTTATATGTTCATTTTGATAATTGTTCTATTTAACCCCCTACACTTTTGCATAACACATCTCTTTTAAATTTGATCATTTAAATACTTTATAACATTTATTCAACTTAATTAAATAGTTTTCATTACTTAATTAAATTAAAATACAAATAATGTAATTAAATTACATTATTAGATCAAATGCAGAAATTAAAGTTCAGTTAAAAGCTAGGTTGTTACAGAATGGGATCCACCACGCACAAACTTCGTCCTCGAAGTTAGCTTTGTTCGAACAGACTTGGATATGTTGCTTTCATGACATCTCTTGATTCCCAAGACTGATGCGAACCTTTGTGGTGTTTCCACTGAACGAGCACCATCTGTATCTCTTTATTTCGAAGCTTTTTGGTCTTCGAGTCCAGAATACATTGTGGCTCTTCAACCACTCAAAGCTTTTCATCAATTTGCAGATTAACATGTGGTATCTGCACTTCTCTTTCATCTGCTAGGCTCTCTCTCAAATGACTAACATGGAATACAAGATGTATTCCCGCCAAGTCTGTTGGTAATTCAAGACGATAAGATTGATTTCCTATCTTTTCAATAATCTTGAACGGACCAATGAATCTTGGAGCTAGCTTGTTTCGCTTTATAAACCGTACCACATTCTTCATTGGGATACTTTCAGCATCACCCAATCATTAACTGCAAAACTAATCGATCTGTGCTGATTGTCGTAATATGACTTCTGTCTTCTTTGAGCTTCAAGGATGTTCCTTATGACAAGTTGAATCTTCTCATGAGTCAACTGTAGTAGGGCAGGACCTGCTAAAGGCGATTCACCTGTTTCGCGCCAACGGGTGGGAGTTCTGCACTTTCGTCCGTATAGAGCTTCAAAAGGAGCCATCTTGATCGTTGAATGATAACTGTTATTGTATGAGAATTCGACCAAAGGTAAATGGTCATCCCAGTTACCACCCAGATCAAGAACGCAGGCACAGAGCATATCTTCAAGAGTCAAGATTGTGCGTTCACTTTGGCCATCTGCATTAGGGTGATAAGCAGTACTCATAGAGATTCGAGTACCCACCCTGTCTTGCAGCGCTTTCCAGAATCTTGAAGTGAAACGACTATCACGATCAGAGACGATAGATTTCAACACACCATGACGAGAAATGACCTCGGTGATGTATATTTGTGCCAATCTATCAAAGGAATATGTCTCTTTCATCGGTATAAAATGAGCTGACTTTGTTAATCGATCCATGACTACCCAGATGGAGTTGTGTTGTCTCTTGGTTTTAGGCAATTTAGTGACAAAATCCATGATTATATGCTCCTACTTCCACTCAGGAACTGGTAATGGTTGCATATTCCTGAAGGGTTTCTGATGTTCTGCCTTAACCATTTGACAAACTCTGCAGCTTTCAACGTATTGACCGATGTCTTTCTTCATTCCTGGCCACCAATAATCAACTTTCAGATCGAAGTACATCTTTGAGCTGCCAGGATGAATAGATAACTTGGATTTATGAGCTTCAGATAGAAGAGTGTTGCGAATAAAACCATATTTACGAATCCAGATTCGGTTTCCCTTGAGACATTGAAGTCCCGAATGATTCATAGATAGAAACTGAAGTTGCCCCTTGAGATTTTAAGAACAAATATTCTCTTCTTTTAGTGCTTCAGCTTGGGCAGATGTGATGTTCTCGATAAGATCGGAAGAGAACACAACAGGAGTCAGGGCATAACAACACTTTTCTGGATACACTTTTCTACTCAAAGCATCCGCGACCACGTTGGCTTTGCCGAGATGATATAGTATCTCGCAATCATAGTCCTTGATGAGTTCCAAGGACTGTCGCTGTTTCATGTTCAGATCCTTTTGAGTAAAAAGGTGTTTGAGGCTTTTATGGTCGGTGTATAGCTGACAACGAGTTCCATAGAGATAATGACGCCAGATTTTCAATGTAAAGGTAACATCAGCAAATCAAGATCATGAGTTGGTGCGCTTTTCTCATAATCTTTCAATTGCCTTGAAGCATAGGCAATGACTTTTCCCCTTTGCATGAGGACACAGCCTAAACCAATACCAGATGCATCGCTATAAACAACAAAGTCATCATTGCCCTCTCGTAAGGCTAGGATTGGCGCTTGAATAAGATTTTGCTTTAAAGTCTCAAATGCCTTTTGCTGTTTTTCCGCCCACACGAAATGTGTATTCTTTCGGGTTAACATCGTGAGTGGCACAACAATCTTCGAGAAGTCCTTAATGAATCGCCGGTAGTAATTAGCCAATCCAAGAAAACTTCGGATCTCTGAGGCATTACGAGGCGTTTGCCACTTCTGAACGGCCGACTTTGGAAGGACCAACTTAGATACCTTCGCCAGATACCACATGGCCAAGGAATTGGATCTGTAAAGAAATCAGAATTGAATTTCAAGTTTTGATTCGAACAAAGAACGCTTAGGAATTAGCTCGAGACAATATAAGGTTTTACCTGTCTGAGCCAGAATTCGCATTTCGAAAATTTTGCGTAGAGTCTTTCCTTTCTCAATAACTCTAGCAGTTGACGTAGATGAATAACATGATCAGCCTCCGTTTTGGAGTAAATCAGAATATCGTCAATGAATACGATAACTGACTTATCCAGCATTGGTCTGCACACGCGATTCATGAGATTCATGAACGCCGCTGGTGCATTCGTTAAACCGAAAGGCATTACGAGAAATTCGTAATGACCATATCTTGTTCGGAAAGCTGTTTTCGGGATATCCTCATCTTTAACTTTCAACTGATGATACCCAGAACGAAGAACAATTTTGGAGAAATAACTTGCTCCTTGTAGCTGATCAAATAAATCATCGATTCTGGGCAGAGGATATTTGTTCTTGATGGTGACTTTGTTCAACTCACGATAGTCGATGCACATACAGAGAGTTCCGTATTTCTTCTTAACGAATAAGATAGGTGCACCCCACGGAGATGAACTAGGTTGAATAAATCCCTTTTCTAAGAGATCTTGCAATTGCTTTGACATTTCCTGCATCTCTGCAGGCGCAAGTCTGTAGGGAGCTTTAGCAATTGGAGCCGCACCAGGAACTAAGTCACTGCCGAATTCAACTTGACGTTCCGGTGGCACTCCAGAATTATCATCAGGGAATACGTCTGGGAACTCACAGACGATCAGAATATCAGCTACAGATTTCTAGTTGGCTTCAGAGGCGGATTCAGACGAGACATAACACAAATAGGATTCATGACCCTTAGATAGATATTTACGCGCTTTCTCAACAGAAATGAAGCAGTGAGCACCTTTTCGCTTGTCGCCTTTAATTTCTAACACTCGGCCATCTGAAGTCTTGATTTTGATGATTCGGCGGTTGCAGACAATCGTAGCCTCCTTATTCGTTAACCAATCCATGCCAATTATAACGTCGAACTCTTTTAATGGAATCAGGATAAGATCAAGGTTGAACACAATATTATTAACGTGTAGAGTGCAGTTACGGTACACAGAGTCAGCCATAACATAATTGTTACTGGCCGTCTCAATATCAAGTATGACAGGAAGCTTGGATGGAGATTTATCTTTGTGCAAATGCAGTCGAGATGTATGAACGACTAGCATCGGAATCGAATAGTACGTGCGCAGGTATTGAATTTAGTAAGAACGTACCGGTGACCACATCAGGGGTTTCTTTCGCTTCCTCCGCTGTTATCTGAAATGCGCGGGTCCTTGTAGTTGGAGTTGCGGCTGAACTTTTCATCGTAGAACCTCCGGCTGATGATTGCGATTGGCCTCGATGTCCACTATGACACTGATACATGAAGTGTCCACGCTTTCCACATTTAGCACATCCAAGACCTCGCTGGGGGCACTCTTCACTACTGTGGCCGATCCTGCTACATACATAGCAAGTGACGTCGTCCGGATTACACAATCCCATATGCGATTTTCTGCATCTTTTGCAGAATCGTGGTTCATTTGTAAGCGAGTAGGCTTGAGCTTTCTGTGGCGAACTATACTGTTGGGATTGTTGAGGTTGCTGGGACTGAGATTTGTTTGGTTTGAAGAATCTGCCGAATCTCTGCTTCTTTGGAGGAGAAGGACATGTCGGGTTAGTTGATGGAGCATAGAGTTGATCGCCGTACTCTAAATATCCCCTCTCGATCTGTCTTGCAGCTTCAACCATCTCTAAGTAACTCTTATACTTTATCGCGCTCATCGAGTGTCTGTATCTCGGACTAAGCCCACCGCGAAATCTATTCATTTTTCTTTCCTCGGTGGCTACTTGATATGATGAATAGCCACAGAGCCGCGAGAATTCGTGCTCGTACTCGTCAACAGTCTTGGTTCCCTGAGTTAGTTGCATCAGTTGAACCTCCATTTTGTCTCGTTGGTCATCAGGACAATATTTCACATTAAACATATCGAGGAACTGGTCCCATTCTAGAGTCTGAATAACCTCTTCTCCGTATATACTTCTCTGAGTCTTCCACCAAGCATGGGCAGCACCAACGAACAAAGCAGATGCGTAACTCACTTTCTTTGAATCTAGACAGTCAGATATCCCGAAGATTTCTTCAGTGTGGCTTATCCAATCCATCGCCCGAATTGGATTTACTGTACCCTCAAAGTTTAGGACACCGCTTGCTTTGAAATCTTTGAACTTACAGCCTTTCGGCTGTTCATTTTGGGCATTGGGTTTTGAGTTATCAGAATCAGATTCATCATTCTAGATTTGTTTATGTTTTCTCTTATTCTTTTTATCAGCACGTCTTTTTTGCTTCGGCCTCATCTCTAGCCTGAAGTTGTTCTTGCATATTCTTGTATTGTTATACTGAATGTTGGGCTAATAGTTGTTGTACCATTTCAAACATTTGCTGGGGGGTCATGTTGTTGGGAATATCACCTGATCCTGTCATCTTTACTGAAAATTAAAATCATTTAACTATCAGTTTATAGACTTAGATCTATGTACCCTTTTTCCCATCCTAACAGTCTGTACATCCTATCTCAGTTCAAACCACCTAAATGATTGATACATATGTATTGCTTCAGTTTGAGACCAAGTATTACTCACGTAATACTTGATTCACTCAAACTATGGGCTCTGATACCAACCTGTGAAGACCACCCCTTACGGGGCAGTCGTCATGAGTCTAGGTCCCACAACTTGCAACACGATATCAATCATAACTAAGATAACGTAATTATATTGCGGAATTTCAAATTACAAGTACAAAATATTAGGATTAAGTTTAATACAATTTTAGTTCAGATTACAGTTTTAAAATTAAACTTATAAAGGGTACAAGACTAATCTAATTCATGTCATCATCAAATTAAATCTACCCAGACCACCACAATCATCTTCTGCCAATCAGTACCGAAGGGTTTGTTGAGTAGTGGCCTATAGAAAACTTCAATCTTGATCTTGTAAGACCTAAGAACTAGGTCCAGCAGGTGACTTTCCTTTATCTTTTCCTGTAAAAAGTGTAAACAACATCTGTAAGCAAAGCTTAGTGAGAATATAGATTTTTAGATTACATGCTTTAATCAAGCGGATCATGGGTCTAGCGTGATATGTCTTTACTGCCGCTACAGCCACTCATGATTGAGACATAGTAGTCATAGGATAGGATGATGTCCACGCCACGCACACGCTTTTTAGTGGAAGCTATCCACTTATGCTGGGCTAGCTATCAGCGGTCAACCTGGGGGAACATCGAAGTGTCTATACCAAGTTCAATAGAACTGATGAAATAGCTTGGTCTAGAACAATAGACCGACAAGCTAATCATGCTAAGCTGAATCAATATGTCAAAGATGCGAGCAATAATGAAAGCATAAGTCATCAAGGTCATGATAGCAATAAACTCATAGTGTAACATCCTCAGATTTGAATTACTGTAATTGAGGTTTAATTAGATGAATTTTTAAATTAATGTAATTTAAGTTGAATTATGAAAGTTGGTACGAAATTTGGATTGATTATAAAATTGGTTGCATTATAAGGAAATTTAGAAATTTCAATTTATTTAAGTGAACATAATTATTAATAATTGTTAAGAAAAATAAAATAAAGATAGAATTCTTTATTTTATTAGATCAGTATTAAATGGAACCAGATAAGTAGAGGGGTTAAATGTGCCCAAAGTTGAAAGTGTAAAATAAAAGGGGGAAATCTTTTAATTCTTTCATTTTCACCAACTCACCCTCTCTACTCTCTCTCGGCTCTCTCTCTAAAATAATCCAAGATCATCAAAAGTTGGAATTTGAAGTTGGAAATTTGGATTCAGCTTGCATTCAAGGAACTAAAACATCTGCAAGCAACGATTTGAGGTAAGAAACCCTTTAAATTTCGAATTTGGGAACATTTGGTTCGGTTTTTATATGAACCGAAACTTAGATTTGGAGTTTCAAATATGAATGCATGTGTGATATTATTGTGGATTAGTTTAAATCTAGTGTATATGAAGCTACATATTAAATTTCAGCATCAGATTCAAACCATAAGTATGATTTTTGGATTTTAGTGTGTCTTCGATGGATGTTCAAAAATGGACGAAAAGTGTCTAATTTGGTATCTAAAAGAGTTAATAATAGTGTTAAAAGTGTTGGAAATAGATGTATTTTAGTTGGTATAAGTTATTTCATGTATTGAATATGTACCAAAAATTAAGGGATTAAATCTGAAATTTTGACAAAACTGCACAAGTTCGAATCTTGGATGATCCGAATTCGGATCCGAGATGAACTCGGATCAGGTCCGAATTCGGATGGGTCCGAACTGTTGATATTCAAAAATAACAAAATAATTTCTAAGTATTGAAAATTCGGTTGAGGTCCAAATTCGGTTGGGGACCGAATTCGGATGGGATTCGAACTTGTAATGGGATCCGAATTTGTTAAGGGTTCGAACTTAGATTGGGTCCGAACTGGACTGTGATTCAAATTTGTATTGGTCCGAAGTTCGAACATAATGGGATCCGAACTTGACATAGATTCGAACTTGACTTGGGGACCGAAATGGACTATGGTCCGAATTCGGGTGGGGTCCGATTTCGGACATGGATCCGAATTTAGGGTCAAATATCGCAAAACTTGTAAAATTAAGTTTTATGAAATTGAACAAGTTATTGACACAATGTGTTGTTACAACTGACTTAACAGGTCCCTTGTGGTGTTGTTTAACCCACAGTGGGGTACTTTGTGATCCGGTAGAAAGCCCGAGGAGAAATAAAATTAACTGAAGTTTAATAACGTACCCACTGTGAGTACCTTTGATTTTAACATGTCTGCATCTGCTTTATGTTTGCTTTGACTGCTGAGGCATGTTGTTTCATTATCGTTTGGCACTCTACTAACTTGCGTATATGTTGATGCACATTCATACTTGTTGCATGTCCGGTCATTTGTTGTGTATCCTATCGATGGACCTGCATGGTCGCATCTGTACTCTGATGATACTATGCTATATGACCAAGAGTTTGACACCTTTGTGGTCAGGATAGACAGTAAGTCATCCCCGATGTTATGTCTGCCTCAGATGGTTGGTTTTCCTTATGCCGAGTGTCAACTCGAAGGAGCTGCGGCTCGGGTTTGCGTACTTTGAGTACGTGTGGAGTATAAGCGGGGATAGGATAAGCGGGGATCTATGTCTGTTGACCATTGCAAAAGCCCGAAAGCTTGTTGTAAAGGGGTGTGACGCCTACCTGGCATATGCTATAGATGCCAAGGCTGAGAAGAAGACTTTGGCCGATGTGCCTGTTGTATCACAATTCCCGGATGTGTTTCCGGAAGACTTGTCTGGCGTGCCGCCTGAGAGACAAGTGGAATTCCGTATTGATCTGATCCCTGGAGCTACACCAGTAGCTCGTTCTCCGTATCGCCTTGCTCCTACATAGATGCAAGAGATGATGAAACAACTCCAGGAGTTGTTGGATAAGGGCTTCATTCGACTGAGTTCATCGCCGTGGGGAGCTCCGGTGTTATTTGTTAAGAAGAAAGATGGCACGATGAGGATGTGCATCGACTACCGGGAGCTGAATAAGTTGACAATTAAGAACAAGTATCCGTTGCCGAGGATAGATGACTTGTTTGATCAGCTACATGGGGCAAGTGTACTTTCTAAGATTGACTTGAGATCGGGGTACCATCAATTGAAAGTACGAGAAGATGATGTGCGTAAGACAGCATTCAGAACCCGATATGGGCATTACGAGTTTCTGGTGATGCCTTTCGGGTTAACCAATGCCCCAGCTGTATTTATGGATCTGATGAACCGAGTTTGCAGACCGATGCTAGATAAGTCGGTGATTGTATTCATTGACGACATTTTGGTGTATTCCAAGACTGAAGCTGAGCATGCTGAACATCTAAGGGAACTGTTGGAGTTATTGAGAAAAGAGAAGTTGTATGCCAAATTCTCAAAGTGTGAGTTTTGGCTGCAACAGATACAGTATCTAGGACATGTGATTTCTGGAGCTGGGATTTCAGTTGATCCAACTAAAGTTGAAGCCATAAAGAATTGGGAGCCACCTCGTTCAGCTACGGAAGTCAGAAGTTTCGTTGGGCTGGCGGGCTATTATAGGAGGTTTATAAAGGACTTTTCAAAGATTGCAGTTCCTTTGACTGCATTAACGAAGAAGAATGCACCGTTCGTTTGGGTAACCGTGCAGCAAGAGGCATTTGATATCTTGAAGAAGACGCTAAGTGAAGCGCCGATACTTGCTCTACCGGAGGGCAATGATGATTTTGTGGTTTACACGGATGCATCAAGATTGGGATTGGGCGCTGTACTGATGAAGCGTGGAAAGGTAATCGCGTATGCCTCGAGACAGTTAAAGCAGCATGAGAAGGATTATACGACTCATGACTTGGAGTTGACTGCAGTTACTTATGCATTGAAATTGTGGAGACACTATCTGTATGGAACTAAGTGTCAATTATACACGGATCATAAGAGTTTGAAGTACATTTTCAGCCAGAAAGAACTTAATATGAGGCAGAGACGTTCGATGGAATTAATAAAGGATTATGATTGTGAAATTCTTTATCATCCCGGAAAGGCTAACGTGGTAGCCGATGCTTTGAGTCGCAAAGCATATGCTAAGGACTGCTACTACATGATGACGTCTACTATGCTAACATCTACGATTATAAATGATGTTAAGGCCGCTCAAGAGGAAGCCTTGAAAGACGAAAATGTTGGTGATGAGGATATAAGGGTACATGTGAAGAATATGGAAACGAGCGAGTTGGGATTGAAAGGTGTATATGGGAGGATCTGGGTGCCAAAGTTTGGTGGTATGAGAAAGGTGATCATCGAAGAAGCTCATCAATCGAAATTTTCTGTACATCCTGGGAGCACAAGATGTACAACGAACTTAAAGCAGACTTTTGGTGGCCCGGATTGAAGAAGGATACAGGCCAGTATGTGGAAAGATGCAGAACTTGTCGGTTAGTGAAAGCCGAACACCAACAGCCTTATGGCAGTCTGCAACCGCTTCCCATTCCGGAATGGAAGTGGGAACACATCATCATGGATTTTGTCACGAATTTTCCGAAGACTAGGCGTCAACACGATGCAATTTGGGTGATTGTTGATAGGTTGACCAAGTCGGCACACTTTATACCAATTCACGAAAGTTATTCGTTGGAAAAGTTGGCTCACATTTACATGGACGAGATCGTTGCTAGACACGGAGTACCAAAGTCCATTGTATCGGACCGGGATAGCCGATTCACTTCAAACTTTTGGTCGGCTTTGCAAGAAGGGTTGGGAACGAGAATAGTAATGAGTACGTCTTGTCGTCCGCAAACCGATGGTCAGAGTGAACGGACCATCCTTACCTTGGAGGATATGATGAGATCATGTGTATTGGATCTCGGTGGCAATTGGGACGATCATTTGCCGCTGATAGAATTCTCGTATAATAACAGTTACCATGCGACAATAAAGAAGGCACCGTTTGAGGCTTTGTATGGGAGAAGGTGTAGGACTCCTACGTGTTGGAGAGAAACCGGTGAAACACCGATTGCTGGGCCGGCTTTGTTACAGGAGAAAAACGAGAAGATACAGTTGGTGCGACAGAAAATATGAAAGCGGCCCAGGATTGCCAGAAAAGTTATCACGATAGAAGGCACAAGCCAATCAACTATGAGGTAAATGATTGGGTATATCTGGAAGTGTCACCTATGAGAGGTGTTAAACGATTTGTGAAAAGAGGAAAGTTGGCTCCGAGATTTATCGGACCATTCAGAATAATAATGAAAGTTGGAAACCAGTCTTACCGTTTGGAGTTGCGTGAAGAGATGTTGGGCATACATCCGGTGTTCCATGTGGGAAATCTCAGGAAGTCATTCACTACCGGAAACGAAGATTGGGCAGATCACACTGAGCTGCAGATTGATGAAAGACTTCGTTATGTGGAGGAGCCGGAGTGTGTTTTAGATACTAAAGTAAAGAAGCTAAGAAGTAAAGAGATAGAAATGGTGCTTGTACGTTGGAAGCATCATAAAGGAGCGAATCATACTTGGGAAACTAAGTCTGAAATGATGAAGAAGTATCCGCAACTTTTTGGATCCAGTTAACTTCGAGGATGAAGTTTGAGCGTGGTGGAGCCCATGCTGTAACATCCTCAGATGTGAATTACTGTAATTGAGGTTTAATTAGATGAATTTTTAAATTAATGTAATTTAAGTTGAATTATGAAAGTTGGTACGAAATTTGGATTGATTATAAAATTGGTTGCATTATTCGGAAATTTAGAAATTTCAATTTATTTAAGTGAACATAATTATTAATAATTGTTAAGGAAAATAAAATAAAGATAGAATTCTTTATTTTATAAGATCAGTATTAAATGGAACCGGATAAGTAGATGTGTTAAATGTGCCCAAAGTTGAAAGTGTAAAATAAAAGGTGGGAAATCTTTTAATTCTTTCATTTTCACCAACTCACCCTCTCTACTCTCTCTCGGCTCTCTCTCTAAAATAATCCAAGATCATCAAAAGTTGGAATTTGAAGTTGGAAATCTGGATTCAGCTTGCATTCAAGGAACTAAAACATCTGCAAACAACGATTTGAGGTAAGAAACCCTTTAAATTTCGAATTTGGGAACATTTGGTTCGGTTTCTATATGAACCGAAACTTAGATTTGGAGTTTCAAATATGAATGCATGTGTGATATTATTGTGGATTAGTTTAAATCTAGTGTATATGAAGCTACATATTAAATTTCAGCATCAGATTCAAACCATAAGTATGATTTTTGGATTTTAGTGTGTGTTCGATGGATGTTCAAAAATGGACGAAAAGTGTTTAATTTGGTATCTAAAAGAGTTAATAATAGTGTTAAAAGTGTTGGAAATAGATGTATTTTAGTTGGTATAAGTTATTTCATGTATTGAATATGTACCAAAAATTATGGGATTAAATCTGAAAATTTGACAAAACTGCACAAGTTCGAATCTCGGATGATCCGAATTCGGATCCGAGATGAACTCGGATCAGGTCCGAATTCGGATGGGTCCGAACTGTTGATATTCAAAAATAACAAAATAATTTCTAAGTATTGAAAACTCGGTTGAGGTCCGAATTCGGTTGGGGACCGAATTCAGATGGGATTCGAACTTGTAATGGGATCCGAATTTGTTAAGGGTTCGAACTTAGATTGGGTCCGAACTGGACTGTGATTCGAATTTGTATTGGTCCGAAGTTCGAACATAATGGGATCCGAACTTGACATAGATTCGAACTTGACTTGGGGACCGTAATGGACTATGGTCCGAATTCGGACATGGATCCGAATTTAGGGTCTAATATTGCAAAACTTATAAAATTAAGTTTTATGAAACTGAACAAGTTATTGACACAATGTGTTGTTACAACTGACTTAACAGGTCCCTTGTGGTGTTGTTTAACCCACAGTGGTGTTCTTTGTGATCCGGTTGAAAGCCCGAGGAGATATAAAATTAACTGAAGTTTAATAACGCACCCACTGTGAGTACCTATGATTTTAACATGTCTGCATCTACTTTATGTTTGCCTTGCCTGCTGAGGCATGTTGTTTCATTATCGTTTGGCACTCTACTAACTTGCGTATATGTTGATGCACATTCATACTTGTTGCATGTCCGTTCATTTGTTGTGCATCCTATCGATGGACCTGCGTGGTCGCATCTGTACTCTGATGATACTGTGCTATATGACCAAGAGTTGACACCTCTGTGGTCAGGATAGATAGTAAGTCATCCCCGATGTTATGTCTGCCTCAGATGGTTGGGTTTCCTTATGCCGAATGTAAACTCGAAGGTGCTGCGGCTCGGATTTGCGTACTTTGAGTACGTGTGGTGTATACGGTATGTGTTACCGCGGTTACTCTGGGTGGCATCATAAGGATTTGAAGAATGTGTAAAATCATCTGGTATTCACTAAGCATTCGCTTATCCCTCAATTGTTGACTTTTTACAGGAAAAGGGAAAACTGCTGCGGGACCTTCTAGCTAAGTCGTTTGTTGAAGTGATTGAAGATATCTACTGTTTATCTTGGTAACAGATCTGTAAGGTCTACCACTACTAGATCTATCTAGACGCGGATCCGTGAACGAGTGCGGAATCCTCGTTAACGGTTAGACGGACAACTCTCAACCACGAAACACGGAGACTATTAGACGCTGAACGAACGACACACGAACGATCCTACGAACTAATTCTCTCCGAAACACACCAAAAGCTGATGATAAACTCGAGATCGCCTTAAGCTTAATTCCTCACGAATTCTGCTAAAAAGTCGTCTAATGATTCGAGTCTATCCCTAATTATAGACCCTGATTCGAGACTGTTGTGGGCCAAGCTCGAATCTGGCCCTAGGCCCATTCGAGTCTGTCCACAAAGACACTCTCGAATCTGGCACATTCGAATCTAAGGGCACATTCGAATCTATCACAGATTCGAATGTCTTCCCTTATGAAATTCGAATCTAGTCAAAACACTTAAACACTTAAGTGATGAAACTTATGTTAATACCTTATGATTGATTTTATCTTTGAACTTTATGTTTGAACTTCTTGTAATACGTTACATCAAGTTCAAACATACAAACACTGATAAGTATCAATCATATATAACATATATAACAAACACATGCTAAATCACAATGTAAGATCACTTAGACTGCTATCGTCACACAGGATGTACCAACAGACTCCCCCTTGACGATAACTTCTAATAATTCACACATTTGACTTAAAAAAAAAAACTTTGTTTATTTATTGATTCAAAATACTGCCAGCATACAGACCTTTCTCAACACATACCTTGACTACATTTACATACTTATTAGCTTCACCGTCCATATGTGTATCACTTG
The DNA here is from genome assembly GCA_020465985.1 of Centrapalus pauciflorus. NCBI lineage: Eukaryota > Viridiplantae > Streptophyta > Magnoliopsida > Asterales > Asteraceae > Centrapalus > Centrapalus pauciflorus. The sequence goes on along the minus strand of JAANYP010005005.1, from coordinate 60,718 downwards.
AGATCTTACAGGAATGCAAAATGTGAAGATCATCTTTGGAGAGGTTTACCAGGTGAAGAGGGTCGTAGACTCTAAGAATGACATTTTCTTCTAAGTCTTCCATGACCGCTTCCCCAGTCTCCGTGTCAGCATACCACCATTTCAGATTCTTCAGAATATTTTGTGGCATCGGCTTTAGTGGAACCTTCCTAAGACATTTAGCTGGTTTATAATGAATCCTCATCCATGGTCGTCCAGTTAGAGGATCGATACGTGACTGATCCTCTACTCTTCTCCCGACCCTTGGATTCAAACGCTCGAACATCCTTGATCTCCCTTCTTTTCTTATGATTCTTTCGATTACGCTCGCGTAGGGATCATTGCCAATGTTTATCAGATCTTTCCACGCTAGCGCAGTGATTTCGATCTTTGGCAGGGAGTTGAACGCTTTTAAAGTTCGCCTCATGTACTGAAGCCCGTCTTTTCTTTTTATTACAAATAGCTGCAGATCTCTGTCAAAGAACCAGCTTAAAATTCGCTCAGACAGCTTCCCAGTACCCGGCACTCTCATTGTCCTCTTAATCGCTAACTCCTTCTCTTCAGCCCTGAACCATAACTTTCTTTTTTCTTCATTTGTTAGCTCTCTTGCAGGTTCTTCTGTCGATGGCTGAGGATTCAATGCAGCATTTACTATATCTACATTGACAATTCTATTCTCATCAATCAAGTATGTATCGGTGATAGGATTCTGCTGCACAACTATCTCGTCAGCTTCATCATCCTCATCAGCGACTACCTCATCATCTGAACGCCAGTCATCTATTTCTTCCGGCACAAACTCACCTTCTTCCAGTTCTTCATCTTCATTATCAAAACCTATATCTATAGGATCATCATCGAGATCCATCAGAGCGTCTATCATCTCACTGATCTCAAACTCTGTAGGCTGTTTTGATGAACTAGCTTCTCCCATTTCTCCTTCACCTTGACTAGGCTCCCCCTGAACTTGTGTAGCTTGAGCTGCAGGAAAATCTACAGGCTCATTCTCTTTATGTGCACCGGGATCATTGCCTTCATCATCATTATCTCTACGCTGGACCTCCTGATCCCTACAACTTGTCTCCCCCTGAGACTTTAGATTTTTCAAGAGCTGCTCAATGAGGGACCGCATCGATCGAATTTCAGCGGATTGATCTGCAACGAAGGATTTTATTTCTGTGTTTTCTTCCCTTACATCCTCCACAGTCTTCCTTAATTCGGCATTCTCCTTGTCAAGATTTGCGTTATGGGCCTGGAGTTCGCCGACAGCCATTGTGAGGGTTAGGATCTGAACATGCTGAAAGTCAACACGTCCCTTGAGTTGCACAAACCTCTGATTTTCAGAATAGGCGGTTGAGGTAGATGGAATGGACTGAATGGGATAAGGATTGAATGGTGGTGGAATATATGGCTCATGATGCTGAGGTGGCGGTGATGGTGGAGCGGTGGCTTGTGGTTGGGATTGGGGTTGAGACTGAGGTTGTTGAGCATCGGACTCTGATGATGTCCCTTGCATGAACCTGTGACGTTTGGCCCTCTGCCTAGTCACCAAAGGAGCAACTTCCTCCTCTTCGAAGTCTGATTCTTCTGATTCCCTTGCTACTCTCCTTCTTGATGGCTCTTCATTAATAACGACGACTCTTGATCCATAAGTTTCGAAGCGAATTCGAGAGTCAGTAGCTTCAGACTCAGGAGCTTCAACTTCAATCTCCTCCATTTCTTCCGACTCCGATTCAGATGATGTCAACCCTTTATCAGCCCTTTCTGGCTCATACTCTTCCACATCTCTAAGTACATCTTCTTCTCCTTCTGGTGGACTGAGCAATTCACCGACTAATGCTGCAGCCACATCTTCGTTTGCATGAGGCCCTGCCTCCCATATTTCATTCAGCGGTGGCAAAGTTGTTCAGTTTCACTCTGAATATTGGAGGGCCCGGCTTCTTGAACATTTGATGGCCCAGCTTCTTGTGGTTGGGGCTGCTCGCTTGTAGAAGGCCTTGATGCCTGGATTTGACTCACTGCTGGTCTCTGACGGCGTCTTTGAACTCGTGGATGTTGTTGTTGTTGTTGACGTTGTTGCTGTTGAGGTTGTTGTGGAAACTCAACGACCCCTGCCCAGTTGGCATCTTCCGGGGCTTGAAAATCCCTATCCACAATGGCTCCGAACAATGGACGAGCAACAGGAACAGCCAATCTTCCTCGGTGTGAGGAACAATCAGCGAAAATCCTTCTGTACAGGATGGCAACACTCTGAAAGTCATTTGTCATCGGCAAGTTCGGTAAAAAGTGTCTGATCAACATCATAATGAACCTCGGATAGAGCAAAAACTGCTGATTCTCGGGAGCAGATATCTGATGAGCAAACTCCGAAAAGATCATCTCTGAAAAACTATATGGGCGATTATACACCATAGCGACAATCCCCGATTGAATCTTCGCGACGATATAGTCAAACCCTGCCTTTTTCGCAGCAAAGCACACCATAAATACATGCGCCAAAAACCTCCATTGTCCTATCAATCCACTTTTCATGTATGACACTTTTGTCACATCGAGGCTGTACCCCATTCTTTGAAAGGCCGCTTGCCTTATACTCAACGGAAATTCTATAGGACCAGCTTCTTGTTCCTGAGTGCCCAACTGCAGCACTTGACGAATCATATCAGCCGAAAATACTAATGGCTGTCCTTCAATGCGAGTACGTAGAACTGTCGGAGTGACCGAGCAGTCTACCTGCAAATGGTCATAAAATTGACGGATGTAAGGTAACACTAGCTGCACATTATGCCATAGTGCATGTCCGATCCTTGATTCAGCTAAAAAATCCAGTACTTCACGGAATCCCTGCGCCTCAGGGAGATTCATGTCTGGATTAAGGACCATATTATGCTTGGGAACAAATGCTCGAATAGCCATTTCTGCACAATAAACAAAACCATTAGATCCATTAAAAATTAATAACTTGTTTAAATTTAAATTTGTTTTATTTTGAACTTGGTTAAGTACAAAATCTAACACAATTAAATTTCTACAAGTTTAAGAAAATTTAAATTAATTAAAGTAAATAAAGTACAGATTCGAATGAAACATATTCGAATGTAACAGATTCGAATTAGTATTTGTTCGATTCTAATGACAGATTCGAAGGTGTTGGTCTTCTCGAGTCTAATGACAGATTCGAGAAAAACCCTATGAACAGATTCGAATAGCCATGAACAGATTCGAAAGCCCGTCGGTCATTTTTCCAACACAAACCCAAGATTTTAACCATTTTGAACTTAGTAAATCACATACATTAGTTCAACTAGGTTCTAATCACTGATTTATGCTTTTAATTTGATCTTTTATAGGTCCAAACTTGGTAATTTAGCAAAAACCCTATTTCGACTCATAAAACTTCAAAATTCGATGATTTAGCCGAAACTTGTGTATAAAACTACACAAAACTTGTACAATCCGGTTGATTATACCTAGAACAGTAGTAGAATCGAACACACAGGCTTTAAACTCGATGAAATGTCGTATATGAGAGAAACGATAGACTCGAGAAAATAGATTCGAATTCGCTTGTCAGATTCGAGTGAATAGATTTGAATACAGTAAGTCTTAAATGACTTCACTGTTCACCTATTTATACCACCAACCCTCGATTCTAAGCATAGATTCGAGTCTACTGACAGATTCGAAGTATTCCTTGTTCGAGTCTGTCTTAGATTCGAAATCTCCAACACTTAGAAAAATTTCGGAAATTTTGAAATAATTTCAACTTTTCCAACTATTTTTCTACGGTATCGTGTAACCAGATAAACTATGCCAATTCTTTTACCCTAAGCTCAAGATAGGTCACGCATTGTTTATTTTATCCAACTTTGAATGCACCCTCAGTAACTTTTGACCTTTTACCTAAGTAAAAATTTAAACTAAACTAAACTAAAATAAAATAAACTAAGGTAAAAAATAAAAATAAAATAAAATAAAATAAAATAAAATTTTAACCAAAAAATTTATTCTAGATTTAAGCTAAACATAAAGAATTTGCAAGCTAAGCTAAATACTAAACAACATATTTTTGAGGAGTATAGTCTAAGAGAGGTTCAATCAGATAGCGATGTCTGATACTAACTTTCAGTACTTAAACTTTCACACTTAAGAATTTTTGATTCGTTTGATTGTTTGTCGTGACATACCTATTTAGCCGATTGTTGGTATTGTACCCCGTTAAACATTCTACATTTCGGAATATCCCTTGGCCTTTTTATTTATCAGGAAATTATCTTACGTAACTCAGACATAGACATACTTTTATGATCAAGGCACACAGACAAAGATTCTAACTTGTTGGTATTTGCAAACTTTCTTTAAAAGACAACCATCGGACACAGGTCTGTATTTTCATACAACAGAGTGTCTTAGATTGACTTAAGGTTTATTTTTAAAGTTAGCAGACAGCGGTGACAGGTCTGTACTGACGTACAACAGAGCGACATATCTGCTAACCCGAATCTAAACAGAGACAACAGGTCTGTACTTACGTACAACAGAGTTGCATGTTTTCGACTCTCAGTTTTATATGATATTTCTATTATTTCCATTTTCAGATGTATTTGATGTTGCCATACATCCCCAGAAAGTTTGCATACCTCATTTAGACTCAATGTTTGTATGTCTTGTACATAAAAATTAAGACCGATTGGTCATACATCTAAGTTAGTGACACGCTTGACTTTTTCTAGAATATTTTATTAGCCTTGAGATTCCCTATATGTATTATGCCTACCAACACATCAAACTAAATAAAGTATAACACTTAGGATTTAGTTGCATTATGTGTGAAAGCCTAAACACTTAGAGTTTGTAACGACTGTGCTAATTTTCGTCACTTTGAACCTATGTATCTAAGACTTAACTTTTTTTTTTTTTTTTTTTTTTTTTTTTTTTTTTTTTTTTTTTTTTTTTTTTTTTTTTTTGTATTTTTGAAATTTTCTCTCTTTTTTCTTTTGTTTTTCATAAGAGAAAGTAGTAAAATAAGCTAACCTACTAACTTACTAAAAGTAGAAACTTACTAAAAATAGAAACTTACCTAAATTAGCAGACTACTAAAAAGAAAGAAAAACTAGAGTCATAAAAGAAAATAAGCTACTACTTCTAAGGCCAAATTACTCTGGGTTGCGCATTCCATTCAGTTGAATTAAATACTCAAACCGTGACTTATCAAACGCTTTGGTAAATAAATCTGCATTATTATCTTCTGTTGCCACTTTTACCAGTTTGATTAAGTTCTTTTCAGCACAATCACGAATAAAATGATGTCTTATGTCTATGTGCTTTGTTTTATTATGTTTGACTGGATTATTAGTTATAGCAATAGTAGACTGGTTATCTATCCTAGTAGGAGTTTGAGTGTAAGCCAAACCGTAATCCCGCAATTGTTGTTGTATCCACAGAACCTGTGAGCAGCAACTACCACCAGCAACATACTCGGCCTCGCACGTTGACACGGCTACCGATGTTTGTTTCTTGCATTGCCAGGATACCAATCTCCCTCCTAGGAACTGACAACCTCCAGTCGTTGATTTGCGCGTCAAGCTGCATCCTCCGTAGTCAGAATCAGTGAACGCCTCCAACTCTAGATCTCCCTCCGCGTGATACCAAAGTCCCAGCTTCGGTTTCGACTTGAGGTATCGTAGAATCCGCTTCACAGATTTCATGTGCATCTCCTTCGGATTAGCTTGAAACCTAGCACAAATACACACAGCAAACATGATGTCAGGTCTTGAAGCAGTTAAATACATAAGTGACCCAATCATGGCCCGATATAAAGTCGGATCCACATCGGTATCACTTTCAGTACCCGGCCCGAGATTATGATTCACTTGAATTGGCGTGCTGAAATGGGCAGTCAACTTAGTTCCTTCCATCCCAAACCGTTCTAATATGTCATAGACATACTTAGTCTGATGGATAAACATCCCTTCCTTCTTTTGGTCAACTTGTAACCCTAAAAAGAAATTCAACTCCCCCATAGCACTCATCTCGAACTTAGACTTCATCACCTTCTCGAAATCTTTGCACATCTGTTCGTCTGATGATCCAAAAATGATATCATCTACGTACACTTGTACCAAGATAAAGTGATCTCCCTTTCTCTTAACAAATAGAGTACTATCTATCCTACCCCTCTCAAAGCCATTTTCTAACAGATGGTTGGATAGAGTCTCATACCACGCCCTAGGTGCCTGATGCAATCCATAAAGAGCCTTATCTAAGCGATATACTCTATCAGGATATTTTGGATCTGTAAATCCGGGCGGTTGTTCTACGTACACCAACTCCTTCACTTTCCCATACAGGAAAGCACTCTTAACATCTAACTGATATACCTTAAATCCCTTGAAGAAGGCAAAAGCTAAAAACAACCTAATTGCTTCTAACCTTGCTACAGGTGCAAAAACCTCGTTGTAATCGATTCCCTCCTCTTGGTTGAAACCCTTTACAACTAGCCTAGCCTTGTTCCGAGTGACTATACCCCGATCGTCCCTTTTGCACTTAAAAACCCATTTGGTTCCTATGGCAACTTCCCCTCGAGGTAACGGAACTAACTCCCACACTTCTAGTTTCCTAAATTGCGAAAGTTCTTCCTGCATCGCTTCAACCCAGGAGTTGTCCTTAAGTGCCATTTACACATTCTTGGGCTCTACTTGCGATATGAAACATGAATATAGACATGTGTGATATGCCTCGGAGTCGTTTATCATCGACAACAACACAATGTTGTTATTTACACTACTCCGAGTCCTCACACCCTCGTTAGGATTTCCTATGATGCTCTCTATTGGATGGTTCTTGTTAATCCTAGAGGTCTCTATATCATCAACTCTTAGATTATCTCCTAAGTTGGATCCTATTTCACCTAATGGGGGAACAGGCTCAGCTTCTACAGTGTCTTCCTCACGGACGTTTTCCTCAGAGTTGGAACTCGATGCTTGAGTCTGATTCTCAGTGGTAGGTGCCTCTTGATCAGCAACTTCTGGAGACCCATCTAAAGTCGCAGTAGGCTCGGATGTAGATTCGAACGTGGTCCTCGGAAAGATTTGGTCATTGTCATTTAGGTGTAACGTCGCCATGTCTTTCTCGATTGTACCTGTAGTATCATCCAAAGAAATGTTAAATGACTCAAACAATTTATCATAGTCAAATAACCATTCCGGACCAGTTTGGGGTTCATGTGTATAACTTGAGACTTCAATATTATACACAATCTCCACAGTACCACTCGTTTTGTTAAAAACCCGTTTGTTTGGTGAGTTCGGCACATAACCTAGGAAGTATCCTTCGTCAGCCTTTTCACCAAACTTCGGTTGATGTTTTGTTCTTAAAAGTGTGCATGGTACTCCAAACGGTTCGAATCCAGTTAAGTTAGGTGGCCTTTTATTCAAAATTTCATAGCATGTTTTGTTCAAAGATTTAACTGTAAGGACTCTATTTAAAATATGGCACGCGGTATTCACTGCCTCCCCCCAAAACATGGTAGGAAGCTTTGAATCCGAAAGCATAGTCCTTGCAGCTTCAATCAATGTTCTATTTTTACGTTCGGCCACCCCATTCTGTTGAGGTTCATATGGTGCACTGAATTGATGCACTATGCCCTTTGATAGGCAATATACACCAATTACAGAGTTTTTAAATTCAGTCCCATTATCACTACGAATATGTTTAACCCTTGTCCTGTAGGAGTTTTCCACTTGGTCTAAGAACCCGATGAGCTTTGCAGCCGTCTCGTCCTTCGTACCTAAAAAGAAAACCCATGAAAACCGTGAGTAGTCGTCAGTGATAACTAAGCAAAACCAACTACCTCCTATAGTCCTTTTGTTGATAGGGCCGAAAAGGTCCATATGCAACAAATCGAATGTCGAGGATATCGAGTTCTGCTTCTTGGATTTGTGTGTCTTTTTATGCTGTTTGCCCTTCATGCACGGTAGACACTTATCCTCGAACTGAAAACTTTTCAATGGCACCCCCTGCACCAGTCCATTCTTTGTTATGTAATTCATCTTCCTAAGGTGCAGGTGAGCCATGCGTCTGTGCCACAGTACTGATTCCGTCTCTGGAGCTTTGGATAATAGACAGATTGGCCCCATCGAAGTATCCGGCTTGTTCATATCCAACATGTATAAGTCGTTCTTCCTTGGCGCCCGCATCAATACCCATTCTTCAGGAATTTTGAATCCAGGCTTTAGCACTAACGCCTCAGTGTCAGTAAATAACACTGAGTTCTTCTTATCACAGATTTGAGATACACTAATGAGATTATGAACCAGTTTATCAACGTGATAAACTTGATCCAAAGTAATCGTCCCATTAGTGACATCTCCAGTACCCGTGATATTTCCACCCTTGTTACCAGCGAATGATACGAATCCCCTATTACGTCCCTTGAAGTCGGTGAGTAGACTTCTTTCCCCCCGTCATGTGCCTGGAGCAACCACTGTCGACGAACCACTTGTTGTTTGGACCTGTAGTTATCTCCTGCACATGAAAGAAAAGAGGTTAGTTATCACGGGGAACCCAAGCCATGACTGACTTGGTAATACCATTCTCGTCCACATACGTGAACTCTTTCAAGTACCCATCTCGCCTTTCAGGTGACTTGGGCCTTTGAACTGAATTCTGTTGTGGTGCCGAGTGATTTAAGTTCACTCTTTGCTTTGGAGTGGACATTTGTTGTTGTGGAGCTCTAGAATAATTCCTATTATGTTGCATTTCGGACTGTGATCCCCGAGCTCTTACCGGTACATAATGTCTAACGGGAGTATGTGACCTAACTGGAGTGTGTGACCTGCTAGGTGTGGTGCTCCTATAGACTTGTTGAGGTGCTGACCTAGATTGATTATGAACACGATTTGGTGAATTCGTCCTAATCACTTCCTTTGGTCCAACCTTAACCGGTGTGTTTTTCACAACTTGTTTGGGTGCAGCCTGCAGAGTTTTCTCGGTAGGTTGAGAACTACTGCTGCTTGCCACACTGGTTGAGGGCTTAACAGGTGTTGGATTCACTGTCTTAGGTGTAACTTCTGATTTCCTAAGCGGACAGTAAGAAGCAACATGCCCCTTCTCGTGACATCTAAAGCAAGATATCTTATCTATGGACTTTTTGTGTGTTCCCTTAGATCTAGATGTCTCAATAGTGTCTACATCCTTTGGTACATCTTCGGTGTCTGGCTCATCAATCTGATCAGCCCAAGCAATTTTCTGTTTTCCTGCAGGTGTTTCACTGGAGGAAGACACAAACTTTACTTTCTTAACCTTGACGGTTGAGTCAGCCACCTTAGGTGTATTTTCAACTATAGGCTCCGGTGTTGGTTCAGGTAGGTCCTCTAAGTCTACTGACTTGTCAGTTTTCTCCTGAGGCTGAGGGACATAGTTTGCATTGAAAGGTGGAGGAGTTTCGTGAAACCCTAGACCTACGGGCTTCTTAGACTGTCTTTGGGCATCTAAGACTTTCCCTAGATTCAGACTCGAATTCCTAAACTTTTCCAGCTTGCTATTTGCCTCTGCTACCTTAACCTTGGTCTCTGCTAGCTCTATATCTTTGTCCTTAAGACTTTTTGTCAAGGCCTCTACGTGCTCATACATAAGTTCTATCCTAACACACTGCTCACTGAGTTTTTCTTTTAGAACTACTACGTCTTGAGCATCAGCCTTAAGCTTTTCTTTTAAATCTTGCTTTATATCATTTAGGCTAGCGTATTCTATTTTTAAGTTCTCATTTTGAGCAGATATGGTTTTATGTGATTCTAAGACTAGATTTAACCTATCATTAGAAGTAGCACACAAAGCACATAATTCACGAAATAGAGAGTAAGATAGACTAACCTTAGAGTTATCAGATTCCACGTTGGCCATCTGAGCAGCAAACTCCAGTACTGTCTGATCATTCGCCTTCTCTACCCACATTAGACTGCTGTCCCTTGTGGTCTGCTCGTCCCCATCACAGCCAGTTTCTGTGACTTCAGCCATAAAGGCTCTAGCATGCGACTCAGGATGTGAACTCCAATCATACGTACCATCTAGCTGTCTATCTGAAGTGACATTTGATAGAAGACCCGCTAGATTGGCCTGGCCAGATGATGAACTCAGAAGATATCCTTGTTGGGACTGATTTTGGTACTGTCCCTGATGCTGACTCTGTCCTTGGTAGGTCTCTACCTTCGGTCTCTGACACTCCCTGGCGAAGTGTCCTAATCCCTGACAGTTGTAGCATTTGACTTTGGACTTATTAAATCCTATCCCCTTGTTATTCATTTGCAGATTCCTTCCAGTTCGCTTAATGAATCTTTTAACCCTCTGGGTCACCATGGCCAGTTGCCACTTAAGATCCATTTCCTCTAAGTCATCAGGGTCGACATGATCGTAATCCTCGTCCCATAGAGCAGGATCGTTAATCTTCCCTTGAACGCAATTTCCATATGCGGCAACAAAAGAAGCAAGTAGATTCAAATGCTCTTCCGCAGACATTGCGCTCATTGGCATCTTCGAATAACTCTGTGATGGTGATGCCTGATGTACTTGAGGCTGCGGTTCTTCCGATCGCCCTAATCCTAAGAACGCGCGATTCAGAGAGTCTTCGGACTCTGCTGGTGACGATGTTTCTCCAGAGAAAAACGCTGTAGCAGGCTTCGGTTCGGCTGCCGCTGAAGATTTTGACGTCTTTCCAAAATACATTGCTGGATTCTGGACTTGCTCATAATCAGTCTCAGTCTTCATGAGCTCGAAGTGATATGCCCTCAACGTTCCCACTATATCGTCCAGAGATTGAGTGTAGTACTTGCCTTCATTAAGCTTGATCATTGCTACCCACATAGCGCATTTGGCTGGTAAGGCATCAAGAAGCTTGTTGTTCTTGTCAGTATCGGTAAACTCAATCCCATGGCTCTCAAGTTCCGTTATCAGGTGATAGAACCTGGTGATAATATCATCCAGCTGTTCATCCTTAATCGCCTTGAAAATTGCGAACTGTTGTTTTAACAGCTCTGTACGCTTTCTCCTAACTCTAGGATTTTCCTCACACCTCTTTTCTAGTGACTCCCAAAGTTCTTTTGACGTCCTCTGTGTCCTAAATGTGTGTAGAATATCCTGAGGTAAAGCCATACGAATTATCGAGAAAGCTTTGTTTTCGGCTTCAAATAATTTCTTGTCATCCTCCTTCATCATTTGGTATGACAAGACCTTTTGACGGCCTTCTACTTCAGACACCGGTGGAATATACCCTTCGTCTATGCACACCCACATGCGCATATCGTTGAAACGTACGAAATCAGTAAATCGGTCCTTCCACCAGTAATAGTCCTCGACCTTCATCAGCTTAGGCGGGGCGTTTGCCTTCCCAACCTCGTGGTCCATTTCTAAGAAGAAGATTTGACATCTTTTCTAAAGAAATTGAATTTGAACTTAATTAATTTAATTCGAAACTGATTTAGACTAACTTTTTCGAATCTAGATAGAGTCGAAACTAATTATGGGTAAATCTTTTGGGATTAAATTCGATTAAGTTTTAAAATTCAATTAGATTCGAAATTATGTCAGATTCGAGATATTCTTAGAGTCGAAGGGCCTTAGATTCGAAGGTCAGCAAACTTGAAATTCAGCAGATTCGAAACACCAGATTCGAAGCAATACTAGACTCGAAATAAACTCGAAACTAAGCTAGACTCGAGATCCAATTCGAATGAAGTAACAGACTCGAAAATAGGTAGATTCGAAAACCTCTGAAATTGACTCGAAAGGAGCGTATTTAGGTTAGACTCGAGACTAAAGTGAAACCCTAATTACCCTTATAGATTCGAGCGCCGCAAACTCGAAAAACAGTGAATACTTTGATTTTTTAGCGATTTTCTGATTAAACCAGTATTTTTCCAACGAAAAATAATGGTTTCGATCAAAAACACGAAAAACCACAAAGTATTTGCTGAATATGAATTTGCTAAGCTCAAAAATTCGATTTTGAGAGAAAAAACCGTCCAACTAGCGTCAAGAAACCTAGAATGTATTTTGATGAACACGAAGAACACCAAGAACACTCCGTAGGCTCTGATACCACTTGTAAGGTCTACCACTACTAGATCTATCTAGACGCGGATCCGTGAACGAGTGCGGAATCCTCGTTAACGGTTAGACGGACAACTCTCAACCACGAAACACGGAGACTATTAGACGCTGAACGAACGACACACGAACGATCCTACGAACTAATTCTCTCCGAAACACACCAAAAGCTGATGATAAACTCGAGATCGCCTTAAGCTTAATTCCTCACGAATTCTGCTAAAAGTCTGACAATGATTCGAGTCTATCCCTAATTATAGACCCTGATTCGAGACTGTTGTGGGCCAAGCTCGAATCTGGCCCAAGGCCCATTCGAGTCTGTCCACAAAGACACTCTCGAATCTGGCACATTCGAATCTAAGGTCACATTCGAATCTATCACAGATTCGAATGTCTTCCCTTATGAAATTCGAATCTAGTCAAAACACTTAAACACTTAAGTGATGAAACTTATGTTAATACCTTATGATTGATTTTATCTTTGAACTTTATGTTTGAACTTCTTGTAATACGTTACATCAAGTTCAAACATACAAACACTGATAAGTATCAATCATATATAACATATATAACAAACACATGCTAAATCACAATGTAAGATCATTTAGACTGCTATCGTCACACAAGATGTACCAACAAGATCTATGAGAATATTGTTGTAATAAATATGGGATGATGTAATACTTTTGAGTATGTAGACTTAGACATGTAACCTTGTAGCACCGTAGGGTGTTTGACAAACTTGTATTATTTTAATTTATGTACTTTTATGCTTCCGCATTTTTATTAAGTATTCAGATCATTATGTAGTCATATGTTTGGTGATTAATCCTGGGTGTATTGTAAATGGTGGTTATTGTGGCAAGGGTGTCACATATAGCAATATCTGAAATGAACTGTAAGTACAATGTCATGCGGAATGATAAGTCAAATAGCTATCATGATCCACAGGGCATCACCGAACCATGGTGTGCACAGGTCACAATCCAGCTGAGCATGTATGAATGTCAAATAAACTATCATCAACAATATGTCTCAACCGGAATCTAGCATGCAAAACTGAATATCTATAACTCACAGGTTCTGTGGTAATCAAGCAGATTTAAATCCACCAGCTGAATTATCTCAGGATTTTATCTTTAATCTTTGTCTATCTGATCTCTGGCTTTTCTTTTCAAATCTATGACCCACTTTCAATATCTTTAAATCTTTAGTTCTTTGTTCAGACTTTATCTGAACCTGTCAAAATTATATCATCATAAGAACATTTAGCTTTAAATTTTTATTTGATCTGATTCTGATAACTGATAACTCATCAATCATTTATTTATTATTTTAAAATATCAAAATTGGAACATCCGGATTTGAGTAACCGGATTCGGACCAACCGGATTCCGTCATCCGAATTAGAACCATCCGGACTGGGTATCCGAATTGGGCCATCCGAAGTAGGTTCGAATTGGACATTTCATCCGAATTCGGCTCAATCTTTCATCCGAAACAGGCATCCGAGATGGGATCCGAATTGGTGTCTTATCCGAATTCGGTCCCATCCGAATTCAGATTCATCACTTATAATTTTCCAGAAAATGTTCTTGGTGTTCTAACTTTATTCATACGGATTTTTTTCACCAAAGTTCACTAAAACCGATTTTAGTAACATGCAATGTAATTTAATGTTATATTATCATATTTGGATTGTTTCTATAGAATTTTCCCTATCATAAACATCATTAATTGATCAAAATCGTCCAAAATTCAAGATTTTTGTCAAGAACACATATTTTACAAAAATTCCATTTTCATGCTTATTTGGACGATCCAACCCACGATTTCTTTCCTATAACTTCTAATAACTTAGATTCATGATTATATACTAAAAATTCACACATGCAATACACATTTATGTTAAATCTTAAATCATCAATTCGGTTTCTCATAAAACCGAACCAAACCCATAAAATTTCGAAATATAAATGAATATTACCTTAAATCTTTGTAGTTTCTTGTTGATTAATGTTGCTGTAACTCCCTCTTGAATTAAAGCTTCAATTGATTGCAAATTTATGGAAATTTTTGATGAATTGTGAAGTTGCCGTAGGTTTTAGAGAGAAGTAGAGAGAGAGTTTGATTTTTCTTAAATGGAGATAATGATCCTTTAAAACTCATTTATATGTTCATTTTGATAACTGTTTTATTTAACCCCCTACACGTTTGCATAACACATCTCTTTTAATTTGATCATTTAAATACTTTATAACATTTATTCAACTTAATTAAATAATTTTCATTACTTAATTAAATTACAATACAAATAATGTAATTAAACTACATTATTAGATCAAATGCAGAAATTAAAGTTCAGTTAAAAGCTAGGTTGTTACAAAAAGGTCTGTCACCGTTTTCAGATATCCGTTTGTCTTCATGTAACAGAACAGCGTAGGCAGGCTTTTGCAGTTACTGTTTTCCACTTTGTCTTTGACTTGTAAACTGATCTTGTAGCCAAAAACAATACATGAGGACTTGGAAACATATTCCATAAAGTGTTTAGCCTATTCACAAAGAACTGAACACTTAGAATCTGTCCAAGCTGCTCAACAGAACAGAGCAGCGTAGACAGTTTATGTCCAGCCTGTTCAGCAGACGAAACAGCTTGGACAATCTGCCTTTGTTGCAACGAATGCAACAGGGTAAACAGCTTTGGCTGTTCTTGCAAATCACTTTTTAGGTTTCAATTAGGCATAAACAGGCCTTAATTTATACCTCCAAGTGCATCAAACAAGTTTGATTAAAAATCTCCCCCTAAGATGTAGAGCAGGTTTGACTAAGGCCTTTTTGTGCCTAACATATATCCCATGTAATGCATGGGCATATAACTAGTTTAAGTAATGTATTTGATCTACAAGTGTGTAATTCAAAATTGAGTTTATTTAAATTAATGCAATAACGAAAATTGATTATATTGGTGAAGGAAGATCAATTTTTCAATTTACGTACATGCATACATGATTATGATAAAATAAAAATAAGGAATTTTAAAGCAAACGTCTATTATGACAAGTTTAGCAAAGTTGTTAAGGGTGCAAAATGCAAAAGGGCAAATAACCAAAAATAGTAACAAGTTTTGTCAATTTTATTATTAATAGTAACATTATTTATTTTTTATCATTAATAACATTGACTTTTATATTTTTTATCGTTAATAGTAACAACTTTTTATTTTTCTATCAATAATAGCAATAGGTGACCTGCAAACCTGTTTAGCAGGTCACCAACAACTTTTCAGTCATAAAAAATAGTAACAAATTTTCATATTTTTATCAATAATAGTAGCATATCAAATTAATACCTGATTTTTTTTATTTTTTAAGTTTTTTAAGATTTCATAAACACCAAAATAAACTCAATTTATGTTTCAAATTTCTTTTGCAATTTTATAATAAAATATCAGTTTTTATTTTTTTATTATAATTTATTTATTTAAAGTTTTGTAGCTTTATGATCCCAATGATTAATAGCACGAGGGGTGTGCAAAATAACCGAACCCGAATAAACCACCCGAACCGAACCTTAATCGGGTTAAATGGGTCGGGTTATTCGGTTTTCGGGGTCCTTATTCGGGTTAAATGGTACATGAATAAGCAATTCGGTTTGGTTTACGGGTAGGATTCATGCTTATTCGGGTACCCAAATAACCCGAATAACCCGTTTAATATATATTTTTCATTTTTTTATTTGTCTATAATTTTAACTAGTATTGTTTATATATAAAATGTAAATATGTAAATACCCATTTTTGATACTCAAACCATTTAACCCGTTTTACCCAAATTACCCAACTCATTTAACCCGTTTAAACTACTTTGTTGATGATTTCATCTTTTATACCAAAACCGAATAACCCATTTAACCCAAGCCAAATAACCCGATACCCATTTAACCCGAAACCGATTAACACGTTACCTTATTTGGTTCGGGTTCGGTTAGCTAATTCACACACTCAAACCCGAATAACCCGAACCGAATAACCCGATACCCAATTAACCGGCCCAAATAACAACCCTAAATAACACTGTTGGTACACCTTGTGTGACGATAGCAGTCTAAGTGATCCAACATTGTGGTTTAGCAAGTATTAGATATATATGTTTATATATGGTTGATAATTATTATTGGTTGTGTGTTTGAACTTGATGTAACATATTACGAGAAGTTCAAACATAAAGATCAAAGATTAAATCAATCATAAGGTAAAGACATAAGTTTCAATACTAAGTTGAGTATGTGAAAAAGTAGATTTGAAATGTCTAAGGACCAAGATTCGAATCTAGGTCGGATTCGAATGGGTCAGTTAGACAGATTCGAATATGCTTACTTAGGCAGATTCGAGAGTGTCAGTGAGGACAAACTCGAATGGGCCTTGGGCCGGATTCGAGTTTGGCCCATGACAGACTCGAATTAGCCTCTATAATTAGGGATAGACTCGAAATATTATGAGACTTTTTGCAGAATTCGAGAGTGATTAAGCATTAAGCGATTTCGAGTTTATCATCAGTGTTAGTGTCGTTTCGGAGATAATCAGTTCGTAGGTGCGTGCTTGTGTAGTTCGTGCAGCTTCTGATAGTCTCCGTGTTTCTGGTGAGTGTTGTTACCGTCTACCCGTTAACGAGGATTCCGCACTCGTTGACGGTTCCGCGTCTAGATAGATCTGGTGAGTGTTCTCATCCAAGCCTACTGCGACTAAAGATGCAAATTCCAGAAGTCGCTGATCCAGAAGCACCTACAACTGAGAATCAGACTCAGGCAACAAATTCCAACTCCGAGGAAAATGTCCACGAGGAGGAAAATGTAGAATCTGAGGAAGTTCCCCCATTAGGTGAAATTGGATCTAACTTAGGAGATAATCTAAGAGTTGACGAAATAGAGACCTCTAGGATCAATAAGAATCATCCTATAAAAAGCATAATAGGAAATCCAAATGAGGGTGTGCGGACTAGGAGTAGTTTAAATAACAACACAGTGTTGTTTTCGATGATAAATGACTCCGAGGCATATCACACCTGTCTCTATTCGTGTTTCATATTGCAAGTAGAGCCTAAAAATGTGCAAATGGCACTAAAGGATAACTCCTGGGTTGAAGCGATGCAGGAAGAACTCTCGCAGTTTAGGAAACTAGAAGTGTGGGAGTTAGTTCCATTACCTCGAGGGGAAGTTGCCATAGGAACCAAATGGGTTTTTAAGTGCAAAAGAGACGATCGGGGTATAGTCACTCGCAACAAGGCTAGGCTAGTTGTATAGGGTTTCAACCAAGAGGAGGGAATCGATTACAATGAGGTATTTGCACCAGTAGCAAGGCTGGAAGCCATTAGGTTGTTTCTGCCTTTTGCCTCCTTCAAGGGCTTTAAGGTCTATCAATTAGATGTGAAGAGCGCTTTCCTATATGGGAAAGTAAAGGAGCTGGTGTATGTAGAACAGCCGCCCGGATTTACAGATCCAAAATATCCTGATAGAGTATATCATTTAGATAAGGCTCTATATGGATTGCATCAGGCACCAAGGGCGTGGTATGAGACTCTATCCAACCATTTATTAGAAAACGGGTTTGAAAGGGGTAGGATAGATAGTACGCTGTTCGTTAAGAGGAAGGGAGAACATTTTATCTTGGTACAAGTGTACGTAGATGATATCATTTTTGGTTCATCAGACGAACAGATGTGCAAAGATTTCGAGAAGGTGATGAAATCGAAATTCGAGATGAGTGCTATGGGAGAGTTAAATTTCTTTTTGGGGTTACAAGTTGACCAGAAGAAGGAAGTGATGTTTATCCATCAGACGAAGTATGTCTATGACATATTGGAACACTTTGGGATGGAAGGAACAAACTTGACTGCCCATTTCAGCACGCCGATTCAAGTGAATCACAATCTCGGACCGGGTACTGAAAGTGATACCGATGTGGATCCGACGTTATATCGGGCCATGATTGGATCACTTATGTATTTAACTGCTTCAAGACCTGACATCATGTTTGCTGTGTGTATTTGTGCTAGGTTTCAAGCTAATCCGAAGGAGATGCACATGAAAGCTGTGAAGCGGATTCTACGATACCTCAAGTCGAAACCGAAGCTGGGACTTTGGTATCACGCGGAGGGAGATCTAGTGTTGGAGGCATTCACGGATTCTGACTACGGAGGATGCAGCTTGACGCGCAAATCAACAACTGGAGGTTGTCAATTCCTTGAAGGGAGACTCGTATCCTGGCAATGCAAGAAATAGACGTCGGTAGCCGTGTCAACGTGCGAGGCCGAGTATGTTGCTGCTGGTAGTTGCTGCTCACAGGTTCTGTGGATACAACAACAATTGCGGGATTACGGTTTGGCTTACACTCAAACTCCCATTAGGATAGACAATCAATCTACAATTGCTATAACTAACAATCCAGTTAAACACAGTAAAACAAAGCACATAGACATAAGGCATCATTTTATTCGTGATTGTGCTGAAAAGAACTTAATCAAATTGGTAAAAGCGGCAACAGACGATAATAATGCTGATTTGTTTACCAAAGCATTTGATAAGTCACGGTTTGAATATTTAATTCAACTAAATGGAATGCGCAACCCAGAGTAATTTGACCTTAGTGGTAGTTTATTTCCTTTTATAGATGTAGTATTTCTTTCTTTTTATAGTAAGTCTGCTAATTTAGGATAGTTTCTATTTTTAGTAAGTTAGTAAGCTATCTTCTTTTATTGCTATTTCTTATGAAAAACAAAAGAAAAAAGAGAGAAAATCAATAAAAAATTCAAAAAAAAGAGAATATCAGAAAAAGAGTTAAGTCTTAGATGCATAGGTTCAAAGTGACGAAAATTAGCACAGTCGTTACAAACTCTAAGTGTTTAGACTTTCACACATAATGCACCTAAAATTCTAAGTGTTATACTTTATTTTAGTTTGATGTGTTGGTAGGCATAATACATATAGGGAATCCCAAGGCTAATAAAATATTCAAGACAAAGTCAAGCGTGTCGCTAACTTAGATGTATGACCAATCGGTCTTAATTTTTATATACAAGACATACAAACTTTGAGTCTAACTGAGGTATGCAAACTTTCTGGGGATGAATAGCAACATCAAACACATCTTAAAATGGAAAGAATAGAAAAATCATACAAAATTGAGAGTCGAAAACATGTAACTCTGTTGTACGTAAGTACAGACCTGTTGCCTCTGTTTAGATTCGGGTTGGCAAGATACGTCGCTTTGTTGTACGTCGGTACAGACCTGTCACCGCTGTCTTGCTAACTTTAAGAATAAACCTTAAGTCAAACTAAGACACTTTGTTGTATGAAAATACAGACCTGTGTCCGATGTTTGTCTTTTAAAGAAAGTTTGCAAATACCAACAAGTTAGAATCTTTGTCTGTATGCCTTGATCATATAAGTATGTCTATGTCTGAGTCACGTAAGATAATTTCATGATAAATAAAAATGCCAAGGGATATTCCGAAATGGAGCATGTTTAAAGGGGTAAAATACCAACAATCGGCTAAATAGGTATTTCACGACAAACAATCAAAGGGATCAAAAATTCCTAAGTGTGGAAGTTTAAGTACTGAAAGTGAGTATCTGACACCGCTATCTGATTGAACCTTTCTTTGACTATACTCGTCAAAAATATTTTGTTAAGTGTTTAGCATAGGTGTAAATTTTAATAAATATAGTTTAAGTCTAAGTTAAATTTTTTATTTTACCTTAGTTTATTTTATTATTATTTTATTTTATTTTTTATTTCTTTTTAGGAAAAAGGTCAAAAATAAAAGAGGGTGCATTCATAGTTGGATAAAATAAACCATTGCGTGAAAAATCTTGTGCTTAGGGTAAAAGATTTGGCATAGTTTCTCATGTTAACACAATAAAATTGAAAAAGTTGAATTTATTTCAAAATTTTCGAAATTTTCTAAGTGTTTTGGGTAATTCGAGTTTAGTTTAAACTCGAATTTGGGTGGTCTCGAATCTGTCAGTAGATTCGACATTGGCCATAGATTCGAAGGTAGGTGTTATAAATAGGTTAACAGTAATTGTCATTACTCTTATCTGTTTTCGAATCTGTTCCTCGAATCTGTCTGGCGATCTCGAATCTATTTCCTCGAGTCTACCGATTTCCACAAAAACGACAAATTGTCGAGTTTCTTGCTTAAGTGTTTGATTCTACTGATACATCTAGGTATAATCAACTAGGTTGTACAAGATTCATGTAGTTTTATACACCTTTTTAGCCAAAATTCACTGATATTTGAAAATTTATAGGTCAAAATCGTGTTTTTCAAAAATTACAAAGTTTGGACCTGTAAATAGTCAAATTAAAGGCAAATGTCCATGATTAGAACCTAGTAGGGCTAATGAATGTGATTTTCTGAGTCCAAAAAGGTTAAAAATCATGAGTTTTTGGTGAAGAGTTGGGCCGACATTTCGAATCCGTTCGTGAACATTCTCGAGTCTGTCAGTAAACTCGAGAAGAACACTACATTCGAATCTGTCAACAAACTCGAAAAGGGGTTTATTCGAATTTGTTTATTCGAATCTGTTATTCTATTTAAATTATTTAATTTAAATTTTATTAAACTTGTAGAAATTCTTTTGTGTTGGATTTTGTACTTAATCAAGTTCAAAATAAAACAAATTTGAATTTAGGCAAGTTTATTGATCTTTATTAATTCTAATAGTTTATCTATTGTGCAGATATGGCTGTTCGAGTATTCGTGCCGAAGCATAATATGGTCATTCCCCCCGACCATCATATCCCTGAGGCGCAGGGATTTCGTCAGATGATGGATTTCCTAGTAGAATCTAGGATTGCTTTTGCTTTGTCTCATAATATTCAGATTGTTATTCCGTATGTACGACAGTTTTACGATCACTTACAAGTTGATTGCTCTGTCACTCCAACAGTTTTGAGAACAAGGATAGCAGGACAACCATTGGTGTTTTCTGCGGATATGCTGCGTCAGGTTTTGCAGCTAGGATCTCAGGAAGATGAGTCTGGGCCTATTGACTTTCCCTTAAGTATTAGGCAAGCAGCTTTTCAGAGGATGAGTTATAGTTTAGATGTTACGAAGACATCTTACATGAAGAGCGGGCTTATTGGCCAATGGAGATTTCTGGCTCATGTGTTTATGGTCTGTTTTGCAGCCAAGAAAGCTGGTTTTGATTATATTGTCTCGAAGATCCAATCTGGGATGATCGCTTTAGTTTATAATCGGCCCTTCTGCTTTTCTCAAATGTTTTTTCTCGGAATTCGTTCATCAAATCTCGGCTCCAGAGCAGCAACAATTTCTGCTATATCCACGTTTCATAATGATGATCATCAGACACTTCTTGCCGAATTTGCCGCAGCAAAATGAGATTCAGAGTGTCGCGGTGATGGACAAAAGGATTTTTGCTGATTGCTCCTCGCATAGAGGAAGGTTGGCAGTTCCAGTCGAACGACCGTTGTTTGGCGCTGTACTTGACAGGAACTTTGAAGTACTGAATGATGCCAACTGGGCAGGAGAAGTGGAAGTTCAAGCTAGACAGCCACCGCAACAACAACGACAACAACCTCGTGCACAGCCACAAAGGAGACGACAAAGAGCCTCTGCGAGTCAAACTCAGGCAACTAGGCCTTCAACAAGTCAACAGCCAGAGATAGAAGAGGCAGGGCCTTCAAATACAACAGGAGAACGTATTCCGACATCCGATCAGTTATGTCAAACGCTGCATGAGATATGGGAAGCGGGTCCTAATGCAAATGAAGAAATAACTGCTGAACTTATTGATCAATTGTTACAGCCTCCGGAGGGAGAAGATGATGTCTTGAGGGATGTTGATGAATATGAACCAGAGCAGACTGGTAATGATGTGTCATCGTCTGCAACTGAGTCAGAAGAAATGGAGGAGATAGAGGTTGAAGCTCCAGAGTCCGTATCTAGAGACCCTCCTGTTCAAATGGGAACTTATGGATCAAGGTTAATAGTATCGGAAGAAGCTTCAAGGAGGCGAGCAACAAGAGAGTCTAATGACTCTGATTTTGAAGAAGAAGAGGTTGCTCCATTAGTGACGAGGCAAAGGGCCAAGCGTCATAGATGTATGCAAGGATCTACTTCAGCTTCAGCAGAACAACCTGAAATTCCTCAACATCAAATTCCTCAACCTCAAGTCCCTCAAACCACCATTCCACCATCACCACCTCATGATGAACCGTACATCCCATCGCCATTCATTCCAACTCCGATACAGTCCATTCCATCCACCTCATCCACTTACACCGACAATCAAAGGTTTTTGCAGGTTAAAGATAGGGTTGACTTCCAACATATCCAAATCTTCGGCCTGACCACGGCAATCGGTGAACTTCAGAAACATAACGCCAATATTGATAAGGAGAATGCAGATCTGAAAAAGATAGTGGAAAAAGTTCAGGAAGAGAACGTCGAGTTAAAGACTTTTGTCGTTGATCAAGCAGCTGAGTTAAGATCGATGCACTCCCTAGTTGAGCAATTAATAAAAAATTTAC
This sequence comes from Centrapalus pauciflorus, assembly GCA_020465985.1. Classification (NCBI taxonomy): domain Eukaryota; kingdom Viridiplantae; phylum Streptophyta; class Magnoliopsida; order Asterales; family Asteraceae; genus Centrapalus; species Centrapalus pauciflorus. The sequence continues at coordinate 38,046 of JAANYP010005005.1, read as the reverse complement.
AGGCTCAGGGGGAGACATCCTGCCGTGATCAAGTGGAGCGGCCGAGGGATGATGATAATGAAGATGACCAAGGCAATGATCCCAGCAATCAAAGACAGAATGAGCCAGTAGATTTTTCTGCTGCTCAGGATGCTCAATCTCAGGGGGAGCCAAGTCAAGCAGGAACTAAAGAAGGAGAGGCCAGTTCGTCTAAACCTACAGAATTTGAGATAAATGAGATGATTGATGCTCTTATGGATCTCGACGACGACCCGATGGATTTGGGCTTTGACTTTGAAGATGATATGGAGGAAGTAGAAGAGGGAGAATTTGTTCCTGAAGAGATTGTTGATTGGAGATCAGATGATGAGGTGTGTGCTGACGAAGACGATGAAGCCAATGAGATCTTCGTTTAGCAAAATCCAATTACTGATACGTATGTAATAGAAGGAAATGATGTTGTTAACATAGAAGTGGTGAATGCTGCTTTAAATGTTGAGTCATCAATAGGAGAGCCTGCCAGAGAGCTGACTACTGAAGAAAAAAGAAAGCTATGGTTCAGGGCAGAGCAGAAGGACTTAGAGCTGAAAAAGAAGATGAAGGTGCCGAGTACTGGAAAACTGTCAGGAAGCATATTAAGCTGGTTCTTTGATAGGGAACTGCAGCTATTCAGAATTAAGAGAAAAGATGGGCTCCAGTACCTCAGAAGATCTCTGAAAGTTTTCAATTCACTGCCGAAGATTGAGATAAAGGCTTTAGCTTGGAAAGAATTAATCTATATCAGCAATGGCCCTTACGCAGAAATAATTTCCAGAATCATAAGGAAAGAGGGAAGGTCGAGAAAGTTTGAACGGCTTAATCCTGTGTGACGATAGCAGTCTAAGTGATCCAACATTGTGGTTTAGCAAGTATTAGATATATATGTTTATATATGGTTGATAATTATTATTGGTTGTGTGTTTGAACTTGATGTAACATATTACAAGAAGTTCAAACATAAAGATCAAACATAAAATCAATCACAAGGTAAAGACATAAGTTTCAATACTAAGTTGAGTATGTGAAAAAGTAGATTTGAAATGTCTAAGGACCAAGATTCGAATCTAGGTCAGATTCGAATGGGTCAGTTAGACAGATTCGAATATGCTTACTTAGGCAGATTCGAGAGTGTCAGCGAGGACAAACTCGAATGGGCCTTGGGCCGGATTCGAGTTTGGCCCATGACAGACTCGAATTAGCCTCTATAATTAGGGATAGACTCGAAATATTATGGGACTTTTTGCAGAATTCGAGAGTGATTAAGCATTAAGCGATTTCGAGTTTATCATCAGTGTTAGTGTCGTTTCGGAGAGAATCAGTTCGTAGGTGCTTGCTTGTGTAGTTCGTGCAGCTTCTGATAGTCTCCGTGTTTCTGGTGAGTGTTGTTACCGTCTACCCGTTAACGAGGATTCCGCACTCGTTGACGGTTCCGCGTCTAGATAGATCTGTGTTAGGTAGACCTTACAAGCACTAAATAGAACAATAATCACAATAATAAGAATATTCAACCAAATGATTATGAATGTATTGAAAATTGTGAGAGAATGCAAAAAGGCACACTCAATCTCACACACATACAATGATTAGTTCTTTTGCAAAAACCCTAGAAGAGGTTTAAATACTAAACGCAACTATGAGGTAATTACAAAATAAACCTCTTACATATTTGAAACAAAATGCAATGAAATAACATAAGATTCTAACTATTGCAGAATTAACCCACCAACTTAATCAAAATAAAAATAACTCTAACAATCTCCCCCTTTGTGATTAAGCAGCATCAAGAATCAGAGGGCTTCAAGTTGGTAACCAGCTTCCTTATATCAAAGTACTCGTCCAGTCTCTTAACAGTCATACGAATTTCAAGCTTGTTAGAACCTGAAGATTTACATCTCTGATGAACCTCCTAAGTGTGAGCAGCTTCCAGTTATCTCTATCATGACGTAAGGCTGCATTGATGTTGTCAATGCGATTTAGAAGCAGCTTTCTGATCAAGTACAAGGTTCCATCAGAATAGCAACTTAGATCAGTGATCCTAAGAAGTTTCTTCTCCTTCAAAGAGTTTTCGAAGACCACACCCAGAGATGGTTGTTGAACTACTTTCCCGACAGGCATGCACTCAATGTTCAGACAGTATTGTTGAGGAGCAAGGAGATTTACTTTTCTTTGATGTGCCTCAAGAGCCATTTGAAAGTCGAATATCATAGAAAGTGTCAATGCTCTTATCAAGAATTTTATGATACACCTTTGTGATTGTTTGAGAATAAGAGAGCTTTCTTTTAAGCGCAAGAAGTGAAGATACAGGAACTCTAAATCGTGAAGATACAGATATGGAAAATCAGCTTCAGAAAATATTCACACTCCTTTGTCTTCTCTGACAACCTCAAAACTTGGATAAAGGATACTGATATATTGAGTCACTCCAACATTTTTTACTGAGGAGATTCTGAATTGAGACCTTACTTCACTTTCCCTTTTTTGGCGTGTCCGATCATCAAGAGGTATACAGTTCTGTCCCTTTGTTCCAATCCTTCAGTGGATCAGAATAAGTCTTTCCGAACAGTCTTGCAAATTTCTCCTCCATGTAATAACTCCTCACTCTTCTTCTTATCCAGTTTAGAGATTGAGCATCTAACTTTTGAGCATGACGTTTGTATTTCTCCAGTTGCTTTGAAGAAGAAGAAACAGACATTCTGGATAAATGACGTTCAACCTGCTTCATAACATTTGTCGTATTTCTTCTACTGTAACTTTAATGCATTTATGTTTCTGATGATTTTGCATGATGTTCATAATGTTTATGATCATCATGAGGGGGAAAATGATGAATTTCAGAAACAATTGTTAAGTAGTTCAGTAGCTTGAAGACAAATGAAGACAATTCCAAAAACATCTCAATAGAATTGATCAAGGGAGAGAATCAGATGCTGTTCAAGATTCAAGGGGGAGTGTGCTTAAAATAAAAGAGAAGATCAGAGATAAATAGGTTTGAACATCAGAGAAAGACAAAGATGCTTTTATCAAAAGATTCAGAGATCGAAGAAAAGAAAAAGATTCAAGAAAAGAATCAAGAAAATCCCTGTAAAGAACTTTGATTGGAAAATTGATTTCATCTCTAAGGGGGAGATTGTTGGGAACATTTACAGAGGTGAAATTAATATTATTAAATGTTCAGGGTTTGTTTTGTAATTCTTTAATAGTTGTGTATTTGAGTATAAATAGTATAGTTGTGTATTGTTGATGTACGGATTTCAGATTAGACATACACGGTTGCAAGGATTGAAAAGAAGATTGTTTTGCAAGATTGTACAAGAACTCAAATGTTTCTGGATTGAATTGTTGATATTGTTGATATTGTTCTTTAATTGTGATTGAATTGCATGAATTATGAATTATCATAAGATTCGACATTACTTTCATCGTCAGAATCATCACCACTTTCTTCGTTCTCCCCTATATCTCCCTCAGATGATGAACTCTGTCCCTCACTGAGTTTAGAATTTTCACTCTCCCTCCGGAGTCAGATGCTGTCTGACTTGCTTCGACTATTCTCTCACTCTCACCACTATTAGAGGAATCGCCTTGGGTAGAGACATCCGGTTCATGGTGTCCCATTGGCGCATGAAATTTATTCCTATAAGCAATCACCACCTCCTCTGTAGCATCAGAATATCTGAGAAGTTCCATTGGAATGGTCATGTGTTCTACAGTGGGATCCCCTTCATGAGTTTTGAAGTGTTGTAGTTTGAATATTTTGGAATTCTCCTGCAGATTTCTCTTTTGAATAGAAGGGTGCTTTTCCATGAAGTGCTTAATCAGATTTTGAAGGAATCCTTGAAACGAAACAAACTTCCTGACTTTTCGTAACGAGCTTTTAGCCTCCACATCATCCTTCAATTCAAGCCAAACAAATTTAACATAGTCGAAATTTCTATCGAACGCACACGCATGAAAGGCAAGAAGAACAGATGTGCTAGACGTGTCTAGAGCAGTTTTCTTTCCCGCCAGACACTTATTGATGATATTGAACAAGAAGCCAGTGTCCTTGAAGGCCTCTTGCCTGAAATAGAGAGAGTTTGTCTAACGGTTTGTTGTAACCGAGAGTCATAATGTGGTAACGAAGCTCAACTGGTTCTACATCTTCATCTCAGTTCTGTCTGTCATGCCTTGAGTTTTTGGCTGGAAATTTCAAAACTGATCGGAATGTAGGAAGATTGAATCTGACAGTCGTTCTATCAATAACACTAGTGAAGTAAACTTGGTTTGCTTCGCCATGAAATGCCAGATGGTGCCAGAATTGTTGTAGGTAAACGTGAGGTACGGGATAGGCTTCAGATAGAACAGGGTAGAGAGGGTGGCCTTTAAGGATCTCTGCCATAAGACTGGAACGGGTTTTTGATTTAAAGGACGTTGTATCCCATTGCTAGTTGTTTTCCTCTAAAGGCAACCAGCATGCAGAATGAAATATTTTGTCGATGGGTGGTATGCGAATGTTTGGTTGAGGGTTGGGTGGATTGTGATCGATATTTGAAGTACTGGCCATTGAATCCTGAAAGATAATCAAAATGTTAGATATCGATCAATGGATGAAAGTATAGATACTAAGTCATTAGATAAGGAACTGGATAGAATCAATGTGCTTTGTTTAGCGTCAGGTATTCTTTTATTAATATGAGATCACATTAACAAAGGAACACCAAAGCCAATCATTAAGAGTCCAATGTTAAAGCAGAATTGATTCACACAAGTTCCTGACCCGATGACTAAAATCTATATAAAACATCAATTATAAAGTATAATCATTTTACTTAGAGTATGAAACAAACCCAACACACCAATAATACTTTTGATCAACTATGTAGCACATATGTGGAATACATAGCTCCCAAAGCAAGACTGCCCTTAGAATAAAAAAAACCACATATAGCAATTGGAGATTTATGCCATACTTAGAAAAATAAACTACAACCTCACAACACATAAACATGTCCGAGATTAAATCAATACTTCTCACAAACAAAACAAAACAAAAAAATAGCACATGCAACGTCCAAGCCTCACAGAAGCAATGTAGCAGCCACATAGAAGACATCTGAGACTTGAGATACTTTGTGTCTCGGATTTCCAGCTTACACACGTATTTAATTCTGATTGATGCTAGGGACATCCGAGATCCGAGACTTGGGACGAGATCCAAGAGTTGGATATCAGAGATTTGATCAAAGCCTATTCAATCAGAAGACATCCGAGATTTGGGACTTGGACAACACATTCGAGATCCTACACTTGTGCTTTTAAAACAATACATTCGAGATTTGTGTTGATTTTAAAACAGAAAACACATGTGCTTAAAATAGAAAACCATACATCTGAGATCCTACACATTCGAGATCCTATATCCGAGAATCATCACATCCGAGATTGTACTTAGAAGGAAAACAACATCAAATCAGCGAAATGGACCAAACATTCGAGATTTGGTCTTTGAACAGAATAAACAACACATCCAAGATTTGTTCAAATGCCTTAAGCAAAAACTGAGTAAATCGAAGACTTGCGATACATCACATTCGAGCTTGTTTTACAAATAGAACAATAATACATTCAAGATATAGGATTATTCCAAGCTTAAACAACCACACTTCTGAGATTAGCAAAAAACTTTTAGAAACCGTTTACACTCAGAAAATTGCTCAACTCGTCTCAAGTGTTTGTCTAGAAATCGACAAAAGCGTAACCAATGGAGATGAGAATGAGGAAGATGATTATGCTATATCTCAACACAATACAAATAGAAAAACAACAACAACAAACTTACCTGATGGTGAAGCGGATTCGAAGCAGGAATTGAGGAGGCGAAGAAGAAGAACTCGACGACGGCTCACGGTGAAAATGAGAGGAATTTTTTTTTTTACCGATCCCCCCTTTTTCTTTTATGTGAAACCCTAGACCCATTAAGTGAAATGGGTCGGGTTTGACCCAAAACAAAATCAACACTTTTAAATTAATACATGATAATAAAAAACTTAAACTATTTAAAACTTACTTATTTCCTAATACGATACAAAAAAAAAACTTTAAACAAACAAACACAAAAAATAAAATGTTTTTGAATATTTTTTAGTTATATGCTTAAACGAAATATAACTTAAACTATCCTAATAACTTAAAAAAAAACTCACAAAAACAACAAAAATTTAAAATGTTTTTGAATATTTTTAATTTTATACTCAAACGAAATATAACTTAAACTATCCTAATTAATTTAAAACTCTTAAAACGAAAAAAATAAAATCTTTTTGAATTTTTCTTTTGATTTAAAACTCACAAAAAAATGAAATCTTTTTGAATTTTTTCTTTAATTTTAAACTTAAACGAAATAAAACTTAAAATTATCCAAAAAAATTATAAAAGTAAACATAAGAAAAAAAACTTAACTAATTAAAAAAAAACTTAACTATATACTAAGACTAAACAAATAAAACAAAAATATTTTTGACTTTATATGTGTATATATATTTTTAACATTTTAAACTTAAAACTCACAAAAAATGAAATATTTTTGGATTTTTTTAAAAAAATTTAAACTTAAACGAAATAAAACTTAAAAAAAATCCTAAAAAAAATTTAAACTCCTTCTTTTATTCTCCCCCTATAAGGTTGCACACAGAAAACCATGCAGACTTACATTAGTCCCGAAAGTACATCCCAACACTTACCTGATGATGACCCATGTAAAGTACATCACACATTGATTGATGTTATCAGAATATTTTACAGTACAGTCACACAATTGATTGTATTTGATGATATAGATCAAATAAGCTCCTTTCAAGCAGATTTGAGGAATACCATCTAATTTTCAACTGGAGGATTCAACATGCCTATCCGACTTACTAAAAACCAAAAACGAGGCTCGTCTAGGGCTTTTGTAAACATGTCAGCAAGCTGAAATTTAGTACCAAGAAAATATAATTCAACTGTTCCGTGTTCTACATGATCTTTTATGAAATGATATCTGATATCTATGTGCTTTGTCCTCGAGTGCTGAACTGGATTGCAGGATATAGCAATAACAGCATGAGAATCACAGTAAATCAGGATATTGGAAAGCGAGTATCCATAGTTACGGAGTTGAGTTCTGTAGGTCCCAAAAGGTTTCCCTAGTGTATTGTTCTAAGCTGTAAGGGGGGGGGGGGTGAATACAACAAATTAAAACTCAACACTCTTTTCTCAATGTTTGTGTATATTATCAACAAGTGTTAATTATAAACAAGCTTGAACTGCGGAATGATTCAAGCTGAGATGACAGATACAATAGGTGTTTAACTATTCTAGGACACACTCAGACTAGATACAATGAATACACTCACTAAGATGAACTCACTGTTTACAAGACATAAATGGACAGCTTGAATAAGAACAGCTTGGACACACGTTACTGTTTTATTCAAGCAGACTTGCATGCATGGAAAACACACTTCTAAGCAAGATCTGAATTTCTCACTCTTGGTTATCTCACATTCCTTAGAAGCTTCCTTTTATACTCTCACTGAGAATCTCAGTGAAGCTTCCTCATTGGCTAAGGAGATAGTGGGATGTCTTTCCAAAAAGACAAAACAACTTTTCTGCACATTCTGATAAAGCAGACTTGTCTCTACATGACAGAATCTTTGTTTTTTCCTTTTTGTCTCTGTTGCAGAAGGCTTTAACCAAAAGAGGAATGTCAACTTTGAACCTTTCATCTTCTGTTAAGGCCATTTTGATATAAGAAATGGTCTGTCACCTATTTCAAATATCCATTTTGTTTTCATGTAACAGAACTGTGTAGGCAGCTTTTGCAGCTTCTGTTTTTCCACTTTGTCTTTGACTTTGTAACTGATCTTGTAGTCCAAAACAATACATGAGGACTTGGAAACATATTCCATAAAGTGTTTAGCCTGTTCACAAAGAACAAGTTCTGTTCACAAAGAACAGAACACTTAGAATTTGTCCAAGCTGCTCAACAGGATAGAGCAGCGTAGACAGTTTATGTCCAGCCTGTTCAACAGAATGAACAGATTGGGCAATCTGCCTTAGTTGCAACAAATGCAACAGGGTAAACAACTTTGACTTATATTGCAAATCACTTTTCAGGTTTCAATAAGGCATTAGCAGGCCTTAAATTATACCTTCAAATGCATCAAACAGGTTTGATTAAAAATCTCCCCCTAAGATGTAGAACAGGTTTGACTGAGTCCTTTTTGTGCCTAACAATCTCCCCCTATTTGCGATAATCATTGTAAGTTGATCCTATCAAATATCACTATATATTTTTACAATACACTTGTTGAAATAAAATTACAACATTTAAGTAAAGTAAAGGATCAGTTTATATATACTGATTTTGATTTCAAAACAACATATGCTCTTACAAGAGTACAACTAATGTACTAATGTAGATTACAACTGATGTAAAATAAAAATTACAACAAATGTAATAGAGTACAACTTATGTTTAGACTGTTGATGGTGGGGGCAAGTAACGGCAAGCCTGTCTAACTGATGGATAGCTTCCATTCTTCATCTACTTAGTAGTAGATGGACCTTCAAGCTGTGGTGCTTATTCTTTGAACATTTGCTCGAGCTCCTCCCTAATTTCTCCAATTTCCTCCATTTTAACCCTGACGAATTTGAAGTTGGGATGTTGAAGCTCTCCTCTCTCTTGGAACCCTTTGAGCTGTTCCCAGATAGCCGCTCTCCGTTTTATAGATTTTCTAAAGGAGTTTTCAAGTCTAAAAGCAATGAGCTTCTTAAGACCAACTTTGTGCAAATCTGATGCTCTCTGGAAACACTTTTTCTTTGTTAGGGGATCTACAAAAAATACCCCATGCTCAGGTTCCTATATCAGCTTGTCTTCCTCATGTTCCACTCCCTTGGGCAGGCTGTGATCTACTCCTTTGATCTCAACGACTACATCACCTTGATCAATCATTATCAGGATTTCTTCCAGCTCAGTATCCTTTCTCCTCCTTCTGGCCTTTATCTTGGGTTCAACCAATGAGGCACCCTTGATTTGTTCTTCTGGAATCAGGCCAAGATTCTTCACTCTCTCCATTAACGTTTTTACATATGCCCTGATAGTCTTAGCAGTTTCAGACTTAGACTGGCTCAGGGCAACTGTCAATTCCACCCATTCTCTGAATCCCATTTGAGCAACATCAGTGTGTTCATATGCTTCCAGTTCAGGACCTTCAGCACCCATTCTGGTTATTTGTAGTTTCCACTGTTTGCCTTTCTTTTAAATGGGAACAGCTTTGACAATTGTCTCCTTGGCAAGCCTTGGTTTGCAACATCAAAGAACTTTTTCCTTGCCAGGTTGTCAAAGTGAATCTGGGCTCTTGCAGAGGAGGATGCTGGCTTAGACTTGGTCACAGAGACCTGAGCACCCTGTTCTTTCTCTCCTTCCTTCTCAACCACTGACTCTTTAGCAGCCTTTAACAGTTTCCTTTGGACATCCAAACAAGGCATTTTAACTTTTTGTGCCTGTTTGTATGCAAAGGCCCTTGCAGCTTTGGCAGAGCCTTCATCTTTCTTAAGCTTTTCAAAGGCTCTAAGCTGCTCCTCTTTGTATTTGTAATAGGTCTCCATAGAGACACCCATTTCTTTGGCTCTGGCCTTGTCAAACTTCAGTTGAGCAGCTTGGAGGTAGTCAGGGTCTACGGAGGCTTTCTTCTTCCCTTTAGCTGTTGTGGTTGGAATAGCTTCAGGTTCCTCTTCCTCTTCTTCTTCTTCTTCTGTTTGCTCCATTATTAGATGTCTCCTTCTTCTTGGCCTGTCCTCAGGAATGGATTCCTCCCCCTTAGATGGTGCAGGGTTTGGAGATCCAGCTTGAGTAGGCTGAGCAGCTTCAGTTGATTGGGAGGCATCCACAATAGGACCTGTTTGTGAAGCACATGCTGCTTGACCTATAGATGCTGATTTCTCCTTTGAGGGAGATGAAGATTTCTCCCATTAGAATTGGTCTTTGAGGCAGATATCTTCTCCCCCTTTGGAGGAGATGGCACATGGCCTTCAACACTGGTTCTGCCTGGAGAAATGAATTCAGCAGGCTGGGCAGTAGTTTTGGCAGCAGGTTTGGGGCCAACAAGGCTATTCACTAAGAAAGCCAGGTTGTCCTTCACCTCTGCAAGTTGGGCAAGACATGTTTGAAGAGAAGCATATTGGGAAGATGCAAGAGATGACAGCTGAGATATGGCTTCCCTGTCAGAAGCTGTGAACAATAAACTTTGAAGCTGTGCAAGATTTAATTCATGATAATCTTGCATATCAGCAAGGTATGATGACACAGAATTTGACAGAGAGAGTACTAAAGTGTTCAAGATGGCCAACGTGAAAGGAAGAGTATTTGTGCAAGTGTCTAGGAGACTTGACAACTGTTAAGAGACAGCTGCCAGAGAGGACACAGAGTCCTGTTGAGTAGAAAGAATGGAAGAGAGGGTACTGTAGAGTGTTTGCAGCTGTGCAGTGAGTGCAAGCAGCTGTGAGGATTGATAAGCTTGAGTAGAAGGGGTTGGAAAGGAAGTTTTGAACGAATCAAAAAATCCTTTAAGCTGTGCAGACACAGAGTCTGATATGATGGAAGGTAGGGAGGTCATGGAGTTTTCCAAAGAGCCAACTTTGTTGGTCAGCAAAGAGAGCTGATCCTTTAAAGGAAGATATTTGGGGGATGGAGGAGTATATGTGGATTGTTTGGATTGGGTTAATAGTGAAGAATGAGAATGGGATGATGATGAGGCAGGTGTTTGAGGATTTGTGGGGGGAAGGTAGGGATACTTTGGAAAGAATTTCCATAACCTGGGCGTATGTGAGATGACCCAACTTGGAAGGGTCAAGAGATCCTTCATCAGTGGCTATATCTGCATCATTAGGAGATGTGGTAGGAGTTGGTGGCCTTTCAGATGCTACTTGTGTTGCAACACCCTCATCAAGACCTGGGGTGGTTCCCTCAGCAGTACCTTGGTTTATAGGTACCTCTTCATGGGGAGAGGGGATGTGCATTTCAACATCAGCAGTGGTGAAACCTACTGATGGAGTTTGCCCTTAGGGGGCAGCCTCACCAGAGAGATGGTCCATTCCCTTTGGTTCATCAGCTCGGGGAGATGGTCCTTCAACACCCGTTTGGTGTACAGCAGCTGCATCACCAGCAGCAGAAGTTTGAGGCTGATCTGCTGGATGGTCTGTTCCAGCAGTTTTGGCACCTCGTGCAGACTCAGATGGTGTAGGAGAAGTATGAAGTGGAGACTGTGTGGACTCAGTGTGGAGTGGAGTGAACTCCTGTCTTTCAATATCCTCATCCTGTTGGGAGGCTGGGATAGTGGATGTGCTAGTCTCCATTTTTATAGTTGGTTCCTGTTGGGAGGAACCAGAGGGTCTAGGCTGACTTTGGGTTAACTCATGTTGGAGTGAAGCCTTCTCCAAAGGTGCTGAACCTTCTCCCAAAATAGGAGAGGCAGCCTGGGTTGCTTCTTCCTCAATTAACTCCTGTTGAGAGGGGTCAGAGGGGCTGGTTTGTGATGATGGTTTCTTCCTAGCTAAAGATTTTCTCCTTGAGTATTGTGACATTATGGGGGATTGTGGAGAAGTAGCAGGGAGTTGTGTTTGGACTGGTGGTGAGATTGGGTCAGGAACAGGGGGTTAACCTGTTCCATGGTCTAAGGTGCCACAGAGGCACCAGCCACAAAGGCTTCAGGTTCAACAAATGAACCAGGGTGAGAAGTCTGCTCCCCCTCAGCCACGGAGGCTGATGGGGCAGACTTGGACTTAACTGTTTTAGCCTTCTTGAGGACATGCTCAGCTTCTGTCAATTCCATGCCCCTTTTGATCACCTTTGGCCTGGATGTGGATTTTCCTTTGGGAGCAACCACTGGATCCACACTCACAGCAGAGGGCCCTTCCACCAAACCAAGTAACCTTCGCATTGGTGTAGAGAGAGGAGGTTCATTGGGAAGAACTGGAGTGTAGAAAACGCTATTCCCAATGACAGGGAATGTAGCAGTAAGTAACAGGGCTGAGAGTTGTAGAGGTGCTCACCACAAACATGTCTGAATATGAGGCTCAGAAACCTTGGATATTTGACAGCAGCTGGGCGAGTTACCTGCTGCACCAAGTTCCTCAGATTCACAAAAATCCTACTAGCCATGTTCGGTGGTAGTCCCATCCACAGGCTGTAGGACTATGGGGATTTCATCTCTGCTAAGCTGGTCAAATGAACCAATCTTGCTGCTAAAGTACATCACCACTGAGGCAAATAAGAAGCTATAGGTAGGTGATAAATCCATTCTGAACAGAGTGGCTCTAACTTTGGGTTCTGCTACACCACAGAAGCGTAACAAATTGCCCATTTGATCATTTTCAGGCTGTGGCTTGTCATATGTTTCAGCAACAGGAAGATGAAGAACTTCCCTGAGAAGATCAGTGGTTATCTTAAAGGTCTGAGTCCCATTGAGGATGGTTCCCCTGATGGTTTTAGTTGATGGATCATAGGCACAGGTATACCAAAACTCATACACCATCTCCTGGTACAGGACACCAGGAGATGCAGTCATAACATAGTGCAGGGGGTGAACTTTTAGAAACTCCACCATGTTTTCATAACCTTTACCCACATAGTTTTTGGGAATGGTTAGGTTGGAAATATAGGTAGTGGGTTTCAAAGTGAGCATCGTGGTGACTGAGGGATGTTTTTCAACATCCTTACCAACGAACACTGGAAGCAAAAGGTTGTTTTGCTGACCCATTTGAGAGTAGTGGAATGAAGAGTACTGGACACTTAGTCGATTTAGGGTTCTTTGGATAGTTATGGAAGCAGTAAAGGAAGAAGAAGATGAAACAGTGAAAGGGGGTATTTATAGGATTTGAATGTGAGTGAGTAGGAGAGAAAAATGTTTGGGTGGTTGATTTGAAATGTTCTTTAACGGAAAACGGAACGGTTTGCCATGTCAGAACGGTTGTCAGACCACTTGAACCTCTTTAGTCACTAACACACGTTAACACACATTATCCGCAGGTAATTAAGTTAAATAAATACAGATTTTAAGTAACTTAATTATGAAGAAAGGTAATTAAAAACTGATGATATAAGCTGTTGTTCAAACCTGTGATGAGCAGGTTTCATCACAATTGGTTCATTCCTCAAGCTGTTCATTCAACCTGTGCAGCTATATGAGAACAGGTTCTATTCAATAGCTGAACAGGTTACAAGACAATGTGTTGTGTGACAGATTGAGAGAGTGAGCAAGTTGGAGGTTTATTCAACAGAACAGGTTCGAAGTTAAAACTTATTTTGTCAAGCCTGTTATACGTCCAAGCTGTCCATGTTTTCAGAAATTGGCTAAGTATAGAACATGCAGAGCCTGTTCTGTCTAAGCTTTTCTGAGATACTTGAGAAGTTTGAGACATACGATATCTTGGAGCATTAATGACACTTAGTCACTTTTATTTAACATGCCCAGCTTGCTTACAAGGTAATTAAACCTGTTTTCATCAAGAGGATTGGTGAAAATGTCTGCAAGCTGTTCATCTGTGGAATTAAAACTTACCTCCACATTACCTTTCTAGATGTGATCTCTGATAAAGTGGTGTCTGACTTCTATATGCTTTGTTCTGGAATGAAACACTAGATTGTTGGAGATAGCTATGGCACTTGTATTATCACACATAATAGGAGTCTTCCTATATACAAGCCCATAGTCTTCAAGCTGATGCTGCATCCATAGAATCTGCCCACAGCAGCTTCCAGCAGCAATATACTCAGCTTCAGCGGTAGAAGTAGAAACTGAGTTCTGCTTCTTGCTACACCAACTGATCAACTTACCACCAAGGAGTTGACATCCACCTGTTGTGCTTTTCCTGTCTAACCTGCAGCCTGCAAAATCAGAATCTGAATAACCTGTTAGTTCAAGACTTGAGTCTTTGGGATACCAAAGACCCAAACCTGGTGTACCCTTAAGGTATCTGAAGATTCTTTTTACAGCAGCTAGATGTGATTCTTTAGGATCAGCTTGAAACCTAGCATATAAACAGGTAGCAAACATAATGTCTGGTCTATTAGCAGTTAAGTACAACAAGCTCCCAATCATGCCTCTGTAAGCTGTTACACAAACATCTTTGCCACTAGCATCAACATCCAATTTTACATTGGTTGCCATTGGGGTTTTGATAGGAGAACTTTGATCAAATTTTGAACTTTTTCAAAAAGATCTAAAGTGTACTTTCTTTGATTAACAAAAATTCCATTAGAGGTTTGTTTAACCTGTAATCCTAGAAAGAAAGTAAGTTCACCCATCATACTCATATCATATTTAGATTTCATGAGTAGTGAAAAATTATTGCATAGCTGCTCATTAGTAGAACCAAATATTATGTCATCCACATAGATTTGAACAAGCATAATATCAGACTTCACCTTCTTTATGAATAATGTGGTATCCACTTTACCTCTGGAATAACCATTGCTCATAAGGAAATCAGTTAAAGTGTCATACCAGGCTCTAGGTGCTTGTTTTAGACCAGAGAGGGCTTTGTCCAACTTATAGACAAAACCTGGATGATGTTCATTTTAAAAACTTGGAGGCTGCTTGACATATACTTCTTCTTGCAGCTTGCCATTCAAAAATGCACTCTTCACATCCATTTGAAATATCTTCATGCTCTTGAAGGGTTCCATATCCTTCTGTGGATCCCTGAACATTGTCACCAAATGTGAGTTTTGGCCCTTTTTTAGGCCTGAGATCACTCAGCAGATCCTTGCAACCTGTCATGTGGCCTGAGCAGCCGCTATCCAAGTACCAAACCTGGGATGGTAGTTTGACCTGCAGAGTGTGATGGGAAAATATTAGTTATTTTTAGGGGAACTCATCATAGGGATGAGTTCCCCTACTTCATCAACATTTGTTGATAGACCAGTAATATCAACACTAATATTTCCTATTTGGATTGTATCAGCTTGGATACTATCCTCATTGACCATGTTACTTCCAATACTGCTGGTTTTTGCAATGTTGGAACTAGCAGAGTCAACAGGCCTCATGTCCTCAGTTTCAGGACAGTCTTTGGCCATATGTGTCTTCCTCCCACACTTATAACATTTTCTCTTTTTGGTCTTTTCAGAGGAAGTACTTCCAGAAACACATTCTGAAGCATTTTTGTTGAGCTTCTCAGTAGGTTTAGCAACTTATTACTGTTTTTAGAAGAATCAACACTTTGAGTAGAAGGCACAATGGCAACAGCTTTACCTGTATCTTCTTTCCTCTTTATAGGAGGACAGATATCAAATATAGGAAGTTTGATTAGCCTTTGACCTTCCACAGGTTTGGGAAACTTATTCCCAAATTTCTCAGGTTGAGCAATGGCTTTGCCTTTGCCTTTACTGAGATGTGATGGATGTTCCCTATCAACACAATCACTACTTTTGGTTTTGAAAGACTTACCTTCATTTATAACCAATTTGCCACTATGATTTAGAAACTTATTTAAAATCACAGCAGATTTACTTTAAACATGAGACTTACCCCTGTTGAAAGTAGGCTGCTTACCTTTTGAAAACTTTTTCTCAAAATGATCAGCATCAAAGGGATTAGCAGGTCTCTTACCATCATCTTTAGACCCAGAGCCTGTCTTGTTAACAGGTTTAGTGTCCAAAGCTGCAACTTGAGCTTGTTTTCCCTAATTTTGCTTGTGTGAACCAGCTGAGCACTTAGCAAACTGATTTTATGAAGAACACATTCCATCATCCGTTATTAGAGCTTTTTCACACAAGTTGTCAGTGTTTTAAGGCCTGACAAACCTATTTGTTGAGACTAGCTTACCATTTACTTTCTGAATGAAGGTACTTGGAAGCTCACCAAGAGTGGATAAGTCTTTTTCCAGATTATTTATCTCAACAATTGAAGCTGCTTTGTCAAGATCCCTTCCAAGATAGGCTTGGATTTGAGCAGGGATCTGTTGACTGATACAATGATTGACTTTTTGTGCAGATTGGCACCAAGAGTCAACAATCTTTTGAAGCTTGGCATGTTTTGTGTCTGTTTCTCTCTTTTCTTCTAATAAAATGGAATTGATTTGTTTTAATTCATCAAGTTCAGTTTCCGACTTATGGAAGCTGTCCAGTTTACTAGTTTTTATTTCAAGATCAGTTTTCGGCTAGGAGATTTCAGACAACAAAACATTATGCCTCTCAATAGTAGATTTTAGATCAACAAGCAGATATTCAAACATTTTAACTTTTTTGTTAGAACTATAATCCATAAAATTTTATACGTTATACATCATTGTTGGGTTCCAGTTCTCCAAGATGCTGAGAGCCTCAGCTTCAGCCAAGTCTTGTTGGAAGTTGCTTGTTGATGGGACATCAGTGTTGGCCATCAGACAGTTGTTATCCTCTTCATCTGATGATGAGTCAGATTCCTCCCAGTCACATGTCTCAGCCATAAGTCCCTTTTGCTTGGTGGAAGCCACTGAGTCTTCCAACTTTCTCAGCTTAGCTATGGCCATTAGGTACTAAACCCTGTAGCCATCGTCCTTGTTTGTCTTATATGGTTTGGATGATGAGCCAACAACTTTAGACACACAGTTAGCAGCTATATGGCCAGTTTTGCCACATTTAAAGCACTCAGCCTTAGTTTTGTCAAATGATTTCTTTTTTATAGCACCTGACTTCTTCTATAGCATTTTTCCACCAAACCTCTTCTTATTGAATTTTCTGACAAGCATTGCAATCATTTGCTCATCATCTAATTCAGTAAGGTCTTCACAGTCTTCCTCCTCAGATACTTCTTCCCTTTCATCGTCAGCCTGTTGATCAGCCTGTGTGAACACATCACACACCTGACCAGCAGGTTGTCTCATGCTGGCCACTAAGGCAACACCTCTTTTCGACATTTCCAAGGCATTTCTTTTTTGTTGCCTTGACTACTCATCATTTATTAAAGGATCCATACAGATTTACAAGATCCATACCTTTGATGGTGCCTGAGTTTCTTAAGATAGTAGAAAAATAATTCCATTCTTCATGCAGAATGTTTAAGAACTTGTTTACCAGAGTTAAGCTGTCCTTAGTGATCCCAACAACTTTGTGATCATTGATTAGAGTAGTGAATCTGGTATTGGTTTCAGTGAGAGACTCGTTTGGCTTTGCAAAGAAGAGTTCATACTGTCTTACAAGATTGTTGATCCTGTTATCCAGTGTGATAGTGGGACTATCAAAGACGGTACACAAAGTATCCCACATCTCCTTTGCAGTCTTCGTTTTCTCAACCTATTTGAACACATCATCAGGAAGAGAAATAACCAGGTTGTTCCTGGCCTTTGCATCAAGAGCAACCAGCCTTTTATCTTCATCAAACCATTGAGCTTTTGCCTTTTCAAAGGTTCTGATCTCAGGGGCAGCTCCTTCAGCAGTAGGAGTGATAGTAGTAACAGAGGTTGGAACATAGGGACCTTTCATTACTATCTCTGGCATTTGTACATCCAGATTCTCTGGCAGTTGCACTTCCAACCAGAGAAGTTCCGATGATTGAACTTGGGGGGTTTGGCCATTGAACCATTATCATAGTAGGAGGGGGAACTGGCAGCACTGTTGTCCATGAGAAATAGGGAGAATGAGAGATCTAAAGTTAACACACACTCTATCTGCTCTGATACCAGTTGTAGGTCCCAAAAGGTTTCCCTAGTGTATTGTTCTAAGATGTAGAGGGGGGTGAATACAACAAATTAAAACTCAACACTCTTTTCTCAATGTTTGTGTATATTATCAACAAGTGTTAATTACAAACAAGCTTGAACTGCGGAATGATTCAAGCTGAGATGACAGATACAACAGATGTTTAACTAGTCTAGGACACACTCAAATTAGATACAATGAATACACTCACTAAGATGAACTGACTGTTTACAAGACACAGATGGACAGCTTGAATAAGAACAACTTGGACACACGTTACTGTTTTATTCAAGCAGACTTGCATGCATGGAAAACACACTTCAAAGCAGGATCTATATTTCTCACTCTTGGTTGTCTCACATTCCTTAGAAGCTTCCTTTTATACTCTCATTGAGAATCTCAGTGAAGCTTCCTCATTGGACAAGGAGATAGTGGGATGTCTTTCCAAAAAGACAAAACAACTTTTCTGCACATTCTGATAATGTAGACTTGTCTCTACATGGCAGAATCTTTGTCTTTTCCTTTTTGTCTCTGTTGCAGAATGCTTTAACCAAAAGAGGAATGTCAACTTTGAACCTTTCATCTTCTGTTAAGGCCTTTTTGATATAAGAGATGGTCTGTCACCCATTTCAAATATTCATTTTGTCTTCATGTAACAAAACAGCATAGGCAGCTTTTGCAGCTTCTGTCTTTCCACTTTGTCTTTGACTTTGTAACTGATCTTGTATTCCAAAACAATACATGAGGACTTGGAAACATATTCCATAAAGTGTTTAGCCTGTTCACAAAGAACAGGTTCTGTTCACAAAGAACAGAACACTTAGAATTTGTCCAAGCTGCTCAACAGGATAGAGCAGCGTAGACAGTTTATGTCCAGCCTGTTCAACAGAATGAACAGATTGGGCAATCTGCCTTAGTTGCAACAAATGCAACAGGGTAAACAACTTTGACTTACATTGCAAATCACTTTTCAGGTTTCAATAAGGCATTAACAGGCCTTAAATTATACCTTCAAACGCATCAAACATGTTTGATTAAAAATCTCCCCCTAAGATGTAGAACAGGTTTGATTGATGCCTTTTTGTGCCTAACAAGTTCTCATCCACTGAACTTGAGAGCAGCATCTTGCAACTGCTACATACTCAGCTTCAGCTGTGGATGTGGAAACACAATTCTGTTTCTTGGAAAACAACTCACCAACCTATCTCCCAAAAACTGTATGCCTCCGGATGTGCTTTTCTGTCTATGCAGCAACCTGCAAAATCGACATCTGAGAATGCAGTTAGATCAAAATTGGTTCCTTGTTGTACAATAGACCAAGTTCAGGCGTACCCTTTAAATAGCGGAAAATTCGTTTAATAGTGGACAAGTGTGATTTTTTAGGGTTGGCCTGGAAACGAGCATAGAGACATGTTGAAAACACTATATCCGGTCTACTAGCCGTGAGATACATGAGAGAACCAATCATACCTCGATAAGCTGTGGCATCAACACTTTTACCCGAAGGATCAGTGTCAAGCTTACAGTTTGAAGCCATGGGAGTTGCAATCGAAGTGTCAAGCTTACAGTTTGAGTAGAAGTATACTTAGACTGATTAAAAATGATAATTGCATTATTTCATACAATTCATTCAACATTAACAATCATATGAAAAACAATCACATACACATAAAGTCGAATGCTTAAGGTTGAGAGAAGAAATTTTAATAAATGTTCTTGGAAGCTTTCTTTCTTGCACAACACTTCTCTCCTCTATTCTCATGCAAGCATATGTATTTCCACTCTCTTATCTCTAACACCTATTTATATACACAATACAACTATTGTGTATTTACAATAAAGCCCTTGAACTATTACAAAATATTGTTTTCAACTCTGTTTATAAATGTACACAACAATCTCCCCCTTAGAGATGAAAACAATTTTCAATTAAAGTTCTGTTCAGGTTGATTCTTTTCTTGATCTTCTTCTTTTCTTTGATCTCTTCTGAGACTTCAAATCTATGACTCTCTTCTATTCAACCTCTAAATTTTCAGATAAAATTTCTTCTTTATTGTCTCTCTATGATCTACACATCTCTTCTTCTCCGATCTTCTCTTTTTCTTGTAAGCACACTCCCCCTTGGATCATGAATGACTTTTCTCTATCTTTCCCTTGATCAATTCTTTTGATATGATGTAGCAACTATCTTCAGTTGACTTCAATCTACTCAACCGTTGACTCTGAACTTTAGCTTTTCTCCCCCTCATGATGATCATAAGAAATATGAACATCATGCAAAATCTTCAGAGACATTTATGCATTGAAGTTATAGTAGATGAAATACAAGAACAATTACAATTTCAAAAATATTACAAATTAACTTTCTCCCCCTCAAACTGATATCCACTCCCCCTATCTAAACAAATTTATCTCACTCCCCCTCAAACGAGTACTCTTTTAGAATGAAACAAAGCTTTTTAACATGGGGAATATGAAACAAAGCTTTTTGACATGGGGAAAATGAAACAAATTCATTATGTGAAATAACGAGTCCAGGTCCACATAGGATTCCTGTTTGCACAATAGACAAAATCTATGTGACCTACGTTTAGCGCTGGCATGATATTAACACTGGTAGGATTCCAAATAGTCATTGTGAAATCCTTTAACATAAAAGAACCACTCTCATTTGTTCCGACTTAGTTACTTTGGACTAGCAGTTTATAGTCACGCAGACTGTTAGACCCGATGTGTCCTAAAAGTGTATATTATCAGTTCTAGACACAATGTGCATCAAATGAAGTTTGATACCGGAGCAAATGTCTTCCTTATTTCAATATCAATAATATCCAAATGGTATATTGATAGAAATATGCAATATCTTCGTGATTATTGAAACATAAAATCTTTTGAGAGATAACTGAGTAGTTGGTGGGGTTAAGTGCATGCGTCACTGGGTCCATGATGTCTTTTTCAATATCAAGTCGCCTAGGACTTGATAGATTATGTAATTTACCCAGCAGACACAGTGTAGGTAGGATTATCTTTTCTTCAAATCCTTTCTCAACTCTCAGTTCTCGGCATTTTTCAACTAAGCTCCCTCTGGATCACTTTTTCTGACTTAAATTCAGTCAGATTATATGGAAAGCATGATCTGATGTACCACCATCTCCTTTTAATATTTCCCTCTCATTTGCTGTGAATTCATTATTTCATTTAATTCAATCAACATTAAACATAATATGAATAATTAACATCAAACACAAAATACCGAATGATTATAGAGAGAAAATATTACATTGTGGTTTTGGCTTTCTTGCAAAGCAATCCTTCTTTCTCTCTACTTGTTCTAACCGTATGTGTGTATGTGTATAAGTGTAATCTGAGATTCGTTTTTCAACAGTGCACATACCATTCCTATTTATACTTAATGCACAAGTATTAAGTATTTACACAAACAACCCCTAAACTATTGAGTATTTACAAACATATACAATATAATTGTTTCATCTCTATTATTTATTCCCAACATTCTCCCCCTTAGAGATGAACACAATTATTAAAAGTAAAATTCATTTCAACTCTACAAATATTGTCCCTAACAATCTCTCCCTTAAAGATGAAATCAATTTTCGATGAAAGATAATTTCAAGGATTTTTCGTGAATCTTCTTCTTTTCTTTGATCTTTGAATCTTCTTCTTTTCTTTATTTGTCTCTCTCAGATCTTCACATCTGTTCTTCTCTGATCTTCTATTTTCTTGTATTTTCTTGTAAGTACACTCCCCCTTGAATCATGAATAGCTTTTGAATGTTTGCCTTGATCCATTATCTTGATAAGTTGTTGTAATTTGCCTTCTGTTGTCTTCAATCCACTCAACTGTTGTTTCTGAAATTCAGCTTTTCTCCCCCTCATGATGATCATAAAAATTATGAACATCATGCAAAAACTTCAGAAACATGAATTCAATGAAATTACAGTAGAAGAAATACAACAACAATTACAACACAAAATTTATTACAAATTGATTTTCTCCCCCTTAAACAGATATCGTCTCCCCCTATACTAAACAAATCTCTCTCACTCCCCCTCGAATTGCAACTACACCTTTTCAGAACAAATAACAAAGTTTTTCAACTTTGGGAAAATGAAACACATTCATTTTGTGAAATAACGAGTCCAGGTCCACATAGGATTCCTGTTTGCACAATAGACATATCTATGTGACCTACTTTCAGCGCTGGCGTGATGTTAACACTGGTAGGATTTCCAAATAGTCATCGTGAAATCCTTTATCATGAATGAATCACTCGTATTTGTTCCGGCTTAGTCACTTTGGACTAGCAGTTTATAGTCACGCAGACTGTTAGACTCGATGTGTCATAAAAGTGTGTATAATCAGCTCTAGACACAATATGCATCAAACGAAGTCGGAGACCGGAACAACTGTCTTCCTTGTTTCAATATCAATAATATCCAAATGATATATCGATAGAAATGTGTTATATCTCCGTGATTATTGAAACAGAAATCGTTTGAGAGATAACTGAGTAGTTGGTCGGGTTAAGTGCAGGCGTCACTGGGTCAATGACGTCTTTTTCAATATCAAGTCGCCTAAGGCTTGATAGATTATGTTGTTTACCCAGCCGACACAGTGTAGGTAGGATTTTCTTTTCTTTAATTCCTTTCTCATCTCTCAGCTCGCAGCATTTTTCAACTAAGCTCCCTCCGTCTCACTTTTGAGAATTAAAACAGTTAGCTTTATAGTGAAAGCATGATCTGATGCACCACCATCTCCTTATAATATCCCTCTCATTTACATTATACCTCTGCTCGACCCTGTCAATATCCCGTGATAACTGACACTTCTCAACTAATAAACCTAAAGAACCCTCACCCACACAAACTATAGATGGTTTGCTCCTTGGGTAGGTCTTCCGGTTCTGGTTAGACCATAGATGCGAAATTTATGCCTATCACTCAGATTGGTGCATAATCGGAGTCACTAGAAAGATTTTCAGCTTTGAAGCCCAAGGGATATCGGAAATTATGTGATATCGGAGATATTATAATCATATAATTTGGGAGATATCATATTGAAATGGAAAATCTGATATATGATATGAAAAGAATCAGATTTTCTTGAAAGAATTAGCACATGGGAGATAACGGGAGAATCCAGTATAAATTGGAAACATTGTAACAAAGAGAATCTCAGTATAAATGAGATTTACATCAAAGAGATTAGACCAATTAATCTCAATGAGAGATTTAGAGAATCAGAAGATTATGAAAATATTTTGCTTTTCAGCTCAAAAATGTTTTTATGTGTGCATAAGATTTGTTCGTGAAAATTTCACACAGTATTTGAAAAAATTTCTTCATCAAAGTTTGTCTGGAACTCCCCCTGGAAATAAGCACACTAAGTTAGTCAACTCAAAGAGAATTAATCAGGAGCAAAAAAAAAAATAATACTCCCTCTTTTTCAATGCAACATTGGAGTTGAATTCAGGGCAGGAATTCCAGAAAGATTTGTGTCTCATACTCGGGTTCTAATCTGAAATGATTAGAAGCCATATGTCGCGGATCCACGGGTTTCAGTCTGATGTAACTGAAATCCTTTTTCTCTGATTCATTGAAGTCCGGGTTTTTAGTCTGAATTAACTAGAAACCAATTTTGAGTTGAAGCACGGGTCTTGACCTGAAGTAATCAAGAGCCTTTTGAAATGAAGAACGGGTTCTTATCTGAAATGTTAACAAACCTGAAACCTGCAAAATTTAAGATGTCTTTGGTATCCAAACAGATTTGGATCCAGACTTGTTAGGACTTTTGGGTACCCATTTCAAAACGGGTTTTGGTACCCACTTGTACTTGGGTTTAGGTACCCATTGCAAGTTATAAGTATCAGCTTCTCTCTCAAAAGCAGAAAACAAATTTTTTTAAGTATGAGAAAATTGAATATCTGAAATTCTAAAGACACATGAATTTGAATGATCAGACTTTTGCGAACTCTTCTTTTTGAAAAACTGTCCGGTTCTTGCCTGTTTCTGATAATACTTGGTATTTTTCTATAAAAATGTTTTCTGATTAGAATGACCAGTATTTTCAGAAACTTTAGGAAAATTTGCCTTCGAAGATTCGCCGGTGTAAATCTTGACCGGAAGTTGTTCAACAACTTTATCTTTGCCTATGTGTATCTTTAACAGATACTTAAGTTTAAGATCTGAAGAAGAATCAAATTTAGAAAATTCAGTTGGATTCTTTTCACTTTCTATAGATAAATCAAATTGATCAACTTTAGATTTTGAACAAACTGAAGGATCTTTAACCTTTGATTCTTTTGAAGAAGGAAATTCATTAAATTGTTTAGAAAGATTAAGTATCTGATCTTCTAATCCTTTGATAATGACCAAATAAGAATTTCTGTCATCATCAAGTGATTGGAAATTAGTTTTAAAAGATTGTTCTTTTATTAAAAACATCTTTCTTTCATCTTCAAACAACTTAGATTTTATTTTAAAATCTTGTTCTTTCAGTAAGAACGCATGTCTTTCCTTCTCAAGTGAATCTTTAGTTAAAGACAACTCTTTTTCAAGAGCAAAAAGTTCTTCCGATTTGTTTAAAACACAATTTTGATCAGTATGATTTGTCTTGGAAAGTAATTCTTCAAGATGTTTTACTTTCTTGTAAAGATCAGATCTTTCAGGAAAAAGATATTTCAGTTGAGTTGCATTCTGAAAATTTGCTCGTTTCGAATCATCAAGTTCTTTTGATAATTCAGATATTTTCAATTTAAGAGCAGTACTCTCAGAATTTTGTTTGACTTTTAAACTCTGAATTTCTTCTTTCAGTATTGATACATTACGTAAAGCAAGAGCTTTATCAGTATTTAACTGAACAAGAATGTCGTAATTGTTTTTACGAATCTTTTCAGATTCGGTAAGTTTTTCAATCAGCTCAGACTTTGAAAAATGTTAATATGTCATTTTGAATTGCAGAAAAATGAACTTCCAAGATATTTTATGGACTTATAAAAATTTGAATGAATCTTGATTGAAGAAAAATGAATCTTGAATGATTGATTTGTTAAAAATCAGCTCTGATTTGACATTTTGACGTTGAAATTTGAGATTTTCTGCAGAAAAATGGCCGTAACTTTTTCTTGAGTGGAATTAGGCCTCGAAATTTCACCAAACTAGCTATGTCTATTCTAGAAATGTAGATCTCTTTTCAAGCTTCGATTTGACGTTTGGTAGGCCTTCTAAGGATGTTCCAGTCAAAAGTTATGGTCAATTTAAGCAGTAAAGGTCAAATAGTCAAAACTCGAATGATATAGAATGAAACTCGAATGATATAGAGTGAAACTCGAATGAATAAGAGTCACACTCAATTGATGAAGAATTAAACTCGAATGTTTAAGTGTGAAACTTGATTGAAACACTATCAAACTCGATTGAAGGAGAATGAAACTTGAATAAGCTTAATGAAAGTCGAATGATGAAGCTTGAAACTCGAATGTAGTTATGTCGAACTCGAATGAACTTATGTTCAACTCGAATCACCCTTGAACTTTCTCGAATGAAATAGAAATCAACTCGAATTACAAAGAAGTTAAACTCAATCAAAGCCTTATGAAACTCGGTCAATGAAGTATGAAACTCGAATAACAAGGGATCAAACTCGGTCAAAGCATTGATAAAACTCGGTCAAAGCTTCACAAAACTTGAATAAAGCTTTAATAAAACTCGAATAAAGCTTTAATAAAACTCGAATAAAGCTTTCATAAAACTCAAATAAAGCTTTCATAAAACTCGAAATAACACTAAGAATGCAGTTTTGCCCAAGATTCAACCGTTTTTGACAGATTCAAGTCAAAATCCATAAAATTTTTCAAAAATTTCAAACATTGATCTACAAATCACAACGAAGGCTTGTTATGATAGCAGAAACAACTTTTGTGAAACAACTTTATCTAATTTTCGATTAAAAACCAAAAATCGATCAAAATATCTCAAGAACACACGGTTTTTCAAAAATTCAGAAAAATCAAAATTAAAAATTGTGTGTTTGAAGTTATGATTTGACACTTAAATCCTCAGATTCGTCTTTAAAAACTATACACTCGATCCAAAAATCAAACTCTTTCATCCACAACATCAAAAACCATTTTGAATTTTTTGATTTTCGAACCAAAAAAAAATGTAACAGTGTTTTTCAAATTTTCGAATCTCAGATTTTAATTCATTCAAAATCACTCAAAAATCCGCCACATTAGGCTCTGATACCAATTGTGAATTCATTATTTCTTGCAATTCAATCAACATTAAACATAATATGAACAATTAACATCAAAGACAAAATACTGAATGATTATAGAGAGAAAATATTACATTTTGGTTTTAGCTTTCTTGCAAAGCAATCCTTCTTTCTCTCTACTTGTTCTAACCGTATGTGTGTATGTGTATATGTGTAAAATGAGATTCGTTTTTCAACAGTGCGCATACCATTCCTATTTATACTTAATACACAAGTATTAAGTATTTACACAAACAACCCCTAAACTATTGACTATTTACAAACATATACAATACAATTGTTTCATCTCTATTATTTATTCCCAATATTTGCATTTTACCTCTGCTCGACCCTGTCAGTTTCCCGTGATAACTGACACTTCTCAACTAATAAACCTGAAGAACCCTCACCCACACAAACTAGTTGTGGTTTGCTTCTTGGGTAGGTCTTCCGTTTCTGGTTAGACCAGAGAAGCAATATTTATGCCTATCACACAGTTAGGTGCATAATCGGAGTCAGCAGAAATGATGATCAGCATTTTATCTCATGATATATCACACAAAGAATGATATGTTCTTTTAGCTCAGATGAATTAGGAGATGAAGTTCAGAATGAATTTGGGGAATGATTAGTTGAGAGATATCAGAAAGAAATGTAAAATCCGATATAAGATATGACTCAGATTTTTTATGAAAGAATTAGTTCATGGGAGAACATGGAAGAATTTAATGAACGAGAGAATATCAACTAGAATATCAGAATCAATGAGATTTTGAAAATCAAAGAGATTAGACCAAATAATCTCAAAGATAGATTCAGAGAATAAGATGGAAAAAAAAATTATTTTCATCTCAAAAATCTTTTTATGTGTGCACAAAATATGTTCGTGAAAAAATACACACTGCTTTTGTGAAAAATATGATCGTGAAAGTACGTCTGAAATTCCACTAGAAATAAGCACAAAAAAAGTTAGTCAACTCATGGAAAGTAAAACAGGAGCAAAAAATTATAAAAATAAAACTCCCTCTTCGTCAATTTCAACTTCAGAGTTGAATTCAGGGCAGGAATTCTAGTAGGATTTGTCTCTCAGACTCGGGTTCTAATCAGAGGTAAGCCATTTTTCGCAGAAGCTTGGGTTTCAGTTTGAAGTAATTGAAAGCCTTTAGCTCTGGTTCTGTACTGATAAGTACAAAAACCATCTCTAATGAAGAACGAGTTTTAGTCTGAAATAACTAAAACCTTTTACCATTGAAGTCCGGGTTCTAGTCTGAATTAACTAGAAACCAAACTAGGTTCTACGCTGAAGAGAGTAAAAGCCTATTGAGATGAAGTTCGGGTCTTGATCTGAAGTAATCAAGAGCCATCTGAAATTGAAGCCCGGGTTCTTATCTGAAATGATAAGAAACCATTTTGAGTTGAAGCACGGGTCTTGATCTGAAGTAATCAAGAGCCTATTAAAGTGAAGAATGGGTCCTCAACTGATTAGAATAGGAAACTTTTGAATCTGCAAAATCAAGATGTCTTTGGTATCCAAACTGATTTGGATCCAGACTTGTTAGCACTTTTGGGTACCCATTTCAGTTTTGGTACCCACTGGTACTTTGGTTTAGGTACCCAATGCAGATTATACCTTTCAACTTCTCTCTCAAAAGCAGAAAATAAATTTCTTTGAGTATTAGAAAATTTAATATCTGAATTTCTAAAGAAACTTGAACTTGTATGGTCAGAACTTTGCGAACTCTTCTTTCTGGAAAACTGTCAGTTTCTTGCCTGTTTCTGATAATACTTGGTATTTTTATGTGAAAATGTTTTCTGATAAGAATGATCAGTATTTCTTGAAACTTTAAGAAAATTTGACTTCGAAGATTCACCAATGTAAATCTTGACCGGAAGTTTTTCAACAATCTTATCTTTGCCTTTATGTATCTTTAAAATATACTTAAGTTTAAGATTTGAAGGTGAATCTAGATTAGGAGTTTCAGTTAGATTCTTTTCAGTTTCGAAAGATAAATCATAGTGATCAACTTAGGTTCTAAACAAACTGAAGGAATTTTAACCTCTGATTCTTTTGAAGAAGGAGAAACATCCAATTGTTTGGTAAGATCAAATATCTGATCTTCTAATCCTTTGATAATGAACAATGAATTTATGTCATTATTAAATTATTGGAAATCAGTTTTAAAAGATTGTTCTTTAATTAAGCCCTTTCATTCATCTTCAAACAATTTAGATTGTGATTTAAAATCTTGTTCTTTAAGTAAGAACTCATGTCTTTCCTTCTCAAGAGAATCTTTAGTTAAAGATAAATCTTTTTGAAGAGCAAACAATTCTTCAGGATTGTTTGAAACATAACTTTGATCAGTATGTTTTGTATTGGAAAGTGTTTCTTCAAGATCTTTAACTTTGTTATACAGTTCAGATATTTCAGGCAAAAGATATTTCATTTGAGTTGCAGTATAAAAATGCTCTCGTTTCAACTCATCAAGTTCTTTATTTAATTCAAATATTGTCAATTTAAGAGCACAATTCTCAGAATTTTGTTTGTCTTTTAAGCTCAAAATTTATTCATTCAGTAATAATACATCACGTAAAGCTAAAGCTTTATTTGTATTTAACTGAACAAGAAAGTCATAATTGTTCTTACAAATCTTTTCAGATTTAGTAAGTTTTTCAATTAGGTCAGACTTTGAAAAATGTTCATATGCCATTTTGATTTGCTTGAAATTGAATTTCCAAGATCTTTTATGGAAAATTGAGTGATCTACTGATTGAAGCTTTGAAAGTTGGAACTTGTTAAAAATCAGCTCTGAATTGACTTTTTGACGTTGAAATTTCAGCTTTTCTGTAGAAAAATGCCCGTAACTTTTTTCTAGAGTCGAATTAGGCCTCAAAAATTGCCCAAGCTGGAAACGCCAATTCAAAAAGTCATAGATCTCGGTTCAAGCTTCGATTTGACGTATGGTAGGCCTTGTAACGATGTTACAGTCAAAAGTTATGACCAATTTAAGCAGCAAAGGTCATATAGTCAAAGCTCGAATGATGATTTATGAAACTCGAAGGACTCACTATGAAACTCGAAGTATATGAGACCAAACTCGAATGAAGCTTTATAAAACTCGAATGAAGCTTGATGAAACTCGAATGATAAATGCTGAAAACTCGATTGAATAATGATGAAACTCGAGTGACTAAGTATGAAACTCGAATGAAGCACAAGTCAACTCGATAGACACATAAACTTCCTCGAATGAAAGTCACAACCAAGTCGATAGACACTTACGTAACTTTGATGAACTGTTTGACAAGCTCGAATGACTCAAAGGTGATAAGTTATCAAACTCGGATGAAAAAGGAAGACACTCGAATGTTTTATGAATAAACACGGATATAGAAGGAATAAACTCGAAACATAAAGAACCAAACTCGATGAAAGAGTTATAAAACTTGAATGGCAATAAGACCAAAATCGATCAAAGAAGTATACAACTCAAATATCAACTCAACCAAACTCGAATGCTTCTTTTTAAAACTCGATTAGCACTATGATTTTAACTTTGCCCGAGTTTTAACAGAATATTTCAAAAATCAAGTTCGAAAATTCAATTTTCAACAAAAAATTAACCAAATGATCCCATATTGCAATCGAAGCTTCGGTTTTTACACACAAACACTTTTTGAAAGACAATTTTGCCTAATATCAGATCAAAACCCTTGATTTTGACAAAAACAGTCAAGATCACAAAGTTTTTGAAAAATCCAAATTAAATTATGTGTGCTTGGAATTAAAATCTAAGATGTATCTCAATGGATTCGACTTTAAATGCTCCACCTTCGATCCAATTTTCAGAACATTTCATCCACAAAATCAAAATCCAAAATTGATTTTCTGAATTTTGAAAAAACGAATGTAACAGTGTTCGTTTTCTTTCAAAATTCAGATTCAAAAATCAAACAATTTCAGCCATGTTAGGCTCTGATACCAATTGATAATTCCCTATTTCATGCAATTCATTCAACATTAACAATCATATGAACAACAATCACATACACATAAAGTCGAATGCTTAATATTGAGAGAAGAAATATTACAATAAATGTTCTTGAAAGCTTTCTTTCTTGCACAACACTTCTCTCCTCTAATCTCATGCAAGCAAACGTATTTCCACTCTTTTATCCCTAACACCTATTTACATACACTATACACGTATTATGTATATACAATAAAGCCCTTGAACTATTACAAAATATTGTTCAACTCTATTTATAATTGTACCCAACAAACAAAAATCTCATCAGGATGTTGTTTGACTTGTAATCCGAGGAAGAAGTTTATCTCCCTCATCATACTCATCACAAAATTTGACTTCATAAGGTTTGAGAAGTTCTCATAGAACTCAGGGTTAACAGAGCCAAAAATTATATCATTAACATATACCTCTACTAGCATCACATGGGGGCCTTCCCTTTTTGTAAAAAAAGTTGTGTCGACCACACCTTTTGAAAACCAGACTCTAGTAAGAAGGCTGAAAGACTGTCATACCAGGAACGAGGAGATTGTTATAAACCATATAAGGCTTTGTCTAGCACATAAACATGGTCCGGTTTATGTACATCAACGAAGCCCGTAGGTTGTTCAACACAGACTTCCTTGTGTAAGTCACCATTCAAGAAAGTTGTCTCGACATCCATCTGGTACACTTTGAAATCCTTGTGTGCCGCAAACGCTAGGAATATTCCGATTGCTTCGATCCGAGCTATTGAAGCGAAGGTTTCATCATAATCGATGCCTTCTTGTTGATGATAACGCTTAGCGACCAGACGAGCCTTATTCCTTACTACGATCCCGTTTTCATCTCGCTTATTTTTGAATATCCACTTGGTGCCAATGATGGTACGATCAGTAGGTTTGGGAACTAATCTCTACACTTTCAGTCTTTCAAACTGATTTAGCTCTTCTTGCATTGCTATAATCTAGTCAAGATCCTTTAAGGCATCATCTACTTTCGTTGGTTCCACCATGCTTAGAAATGAGGCAAACAAACACTCATTTGCTGAGGCACTTCTTGTCTTAACACCGGTCGATCGGTCACCGATGATTTGATCAGTTGGATGACTTCTTGTCCATTTGATGGTATGTGGAAGTGGTGATCTAGAAGAGACTGCAGTGGCTAAAGCAGGCAGAGATGCAGTTTGCTGATCTATTGTTTCTAGATGTTGGGAAATATTCTATGTATGTCAAGCTGTTAGTTAGATTTCTCAGACTGTTAGTAGATTTTCTATGTAATTACAAAGTTCAAGCTGTTAGTTGAGTAAGTTCGAGCTGCTAGTTTAAAAGTTCAAGCTGCTCAAGATCAAGCTGCTTAACAGTTTAACAACAGAAAGTGCTGAAATTCAGGAAGTGTTTTATATTCGAAGATTCAAGCATATCTACTACCAGAGAAATCAGAGTTCCTCAAGGAAACAAATCAGAAGGCTATATATATATATATATATATATATATATATATATATATATATATATATATATATATATATATATATATATAGAATAGGTTTTTCTATTGTAAGTCTGTACATGCAAATTTTGTAATTGTGTGCTTCAATTGTAATTGCTTTCTGATTAAGTTTCTCAAGCCTCTAAGGTTGTAAAACCCTAAGAACAGTCTGTGTTCTTCGTCTAATCAAACAGATTAGAGGTGATTGTAATCAGTGAGTTTGGGCAATATAAAAGATTTGATTTTCGATTATATTTATGTGTTATTTATTCTGAAAGTTTTTCTTAAAACAATTAAGTGTTATTCCACAAACTTCTTAATTGGACTTTGATTCAATACAAGGTTATTGGTTTTACACTCTGATTTATTCAAACCAGTTAATCTTAGGTAGTGATTTTTGATCCTGACAAGTGGTATCAGAGCCACAAGTTTTTTCTTTGTTTTCAAAGTCAGAAGCTTTCTTTTAAAATTTTTATTTTTCTGCAATGGAATTTGATAACAGCAGTAGTGGATCTGGGCAAGGACTCAAAGTGCCTATGCTCAAACCCACTGAGTTCGAGATGTGGAAACTCAGGATTCAATAGCACATTCAATTTATTGATTATGCCATATGGGAAGCTGTTGAATATCATCTTGTAGTTGATCCTGAACTAGATGCTGAGGGAAAGCCCATAAAAACACCTCCAAAGACTGAACTTGAAAGAAAGGCTAGAATGAATGAAGTGAAAGCTCTTACTCT
This sequence comes from Centrapalus pauciflorus, assembly GCA_020465985.1. NCBI lineage: Eukaryota > Viridiplantae > Streptophyta > Magnoliopsida > Asterales > Asteraceae > Centrapalus > Centrapalus pauciflorus. Next base: position 5,816 of record JAANYP010005005.1, on the reverse strand, counting down.
CTTACAGATAGCCATTCCTAATGCTTATCAACATCAGTTTAAGAAATTCTATACTGCTCATTCTCTTTGGATTGCTTTAGAGAAAAGATTTTCTGGCAATGCTAGCACCAAAAGGAATCAAAAAGATCTTTTAACACAGCAGCATGAAAACTTTTCTGGTGGCAAGAATGAAAACCTTACTCAGATTTTTGACATGTTTAATAAGCTGATAGGTGAATTGGAGAGTGCCAAAGTCAGCTTGGATCAAGATGAAGTAAACAGAAAATTCATTAGATCACTTGGTGAAGAGTGGACAGTCTATGCTGCCCAATGGAGAACCAAAGATACTCTTGATGAAACAGAGTTGGATGACCTTTACAACAGCCTGAGAGTGTTTGAAACTGAGATTGAAAATAAAAAGAAATCCTTTTCTTACAATCATAACACTGCTCTGCTGTCATCAGCATTAACTGATAAATCTAACTGTTGTGATTCCTTTTCAGGTGCTGTGGTAACTCTACTGAAGTTCATTATGAAGCTTTTGTTGCAAGTGATGGACTGTTTGCTCTAAATGCTGAAGATTTAGAACAAATCCATCCAGATGATTTAGAAGAGATGGACTTGAAATGGTAGCATGCTATGTTGACTATGAGGGCCAAAAGATTTCTGAAAAGAACTGGCAGACCAAACTTTCAAGCCAGACTAGAAGGCAAACCAACATTTGATAAATCAAAAGTTGAATGCTTTAAATGCCACAACCTTGGACACTTTGCCAGAGAATACAGATCCCAAGGTCAACAGCCACCAAGACCCTATCAAACTAATCAAGCTTCATCATCACAAGCTCTTGTCTCTCAAGAAGACAATGTGTTTGACTGGAGTGATCAGACAGAAGAGGAGTTTCAAAATCAAGCTCTTATGGTAGAAACATCTAATGCCACTTCCACTGAACTACCATCTGAGGTAAATGCTAAACTCTGCTCTCAAACATGCAAAAATATGGTTAAAAAGTACAGAGATCATAATGAGAGCATGTGCAAAACTCTAGCTAAGATGGTAGAAAGGAGATATGAGTACATGCAGGCTATAGAAGATCTTGAAAAATAGATCAATGACTATAAGGATAATGAGATTCAGATGGGATATGATAGAACATATCATGAGTGGGAGAAAAAGGAACTGAATAAGAAAATAGAGACCCTAAATAAGAAACTAGATGAGGCTGAACAAAAGGTGTTAGAAGCTAACAAGAAAATAGAATATGTTAATATAGATTTAGGAAGCTTCAAACTAGCAAATCAAAAGCTAGAACACCTAATGGAGGTTCAATTTAAAGATAGGGTGAAATCTCAACTCAATCCCAAAGAAGGTATAGGATACAGAGCCACTCCACCCCCATACAACAACAAATACATTCATCCCATGAGTGAAGTTGCTAATAGGCTTGTTAATGAACCATTAGATGAGACAATGACATCTATAGACCCTATCCTTGAAAACAGTCCTGAATCTAAAGAAGAACGGATTCCAAATGAAGGCTTTGAGTGTAAAGAAGTTGAGAGAGAACTCAAAACAATGAGTGCACCTATAGAAACCCCTATTTCAAGTTTCATCAAAACCCCCGGTGAGAAAGGAAAATAGAAGATGAGTGTATGCAATAATGCTCCACATGTTTCTGTACCTTCTAACTATAACGTTGCATCTTCCTCAAAAACTATTAAAAGGGGTAAGACTGTTCCAATATGCACATGCCAAAAGCATGGTGTCCAAAAGTTTCCCACTCAACAACAGGTAAGGGGAAATCAAAGGAACAAGAACCAGTTATTGTCTAACAAAACTGGTTCTCCAATCAAAACACTCAAAAGATGTTTCCATTGTGGCAGGAAAAACCATTTGGCCAGGCAATGTTTGTATAAACCATCTGTTGCAAAACAGACTGTGGTTCAAAAGCAGGCAATTCTCCAAAACTCAAAAATTTAAAGGCCAAACCACCTGTTACACCAGTTCCAAAGAAGACAGTTGACCACAGGTACTTAAAAGTCAACAAAAGACGGCCTACACACCAAAAACAAGTTTTAGCAAAATCCAAAGCAAACATTAAAAAGGTATGGTGTGTTAAAGGCAAAAACACAGATCAAACTGCTGATGCAAGTGTTGAGACTGTTAAATCTAAAGTTGTAACTGGTAGTGCAAATTCTGAAGCTGTTAGCACTAAAAACCCAGTTCAAACTGCTAAGTCTAAAACTGGAACTGGTAGTGGATCTTCTGAGACTGTTAATAAAAAGATAGGAAAGAACACTTGGATACCTCATGTCATAACAAAATATTCTTCACAAATCCACCAGCGGATCTCACTAAGTATAAAAAGACACAAACAGTGTTTAGTTATGTCAATGCACAAGGACAACCCAAAACCAATTTGGTTTGGGTTTACTCCACTACTAACTAAGGTTTTGTGCAGGGCACCCACTGGACCCAACATAAAACAAGATGGCATATGGATAGTGGATGCTCTAGGCACATGACAGGCAATACTGAATGCTTGTCAAATTTCAAAGGCTTTGAAGGAGGATTTGTTGCATTTGGTGGAAATTCCAAAGGAGGTAAGGTAACAGGTAAGGGTACTGTCAAAGCAGGCAATATGATCTTCAATGATGTTTTGTATGTTGAACAGCTGAAGTATAATTTACTAAGTGTGTCTCAAATATGTGATAAACAAAATATTGTTCTATTCACAGACTCTGAGTGTATTGTCCTTTCAAAAGATTTCAAAATCCCTGAACATCTTGTTTTACTTAGAACACCAAGGAAGGACAATGTCTACTATTTGGACACAGATCTTTTATCAAAATCAAATACTTTAAGCTGTTTGATATCCAAAGCATCATCTAATGAGTCTGCTCTTTGGCACAGAAGGATGTGGCACATGAACTTCAAATCTATGAATGTTTTAGTCAAAATGAATTTGGTAAGAGATTTACCACAAAAGGAGTTCATATGTGATGATTATTGTGTAGCATGCCTCAAAGGCAAGCAACACAAAACTTCTCATAAGGCCAAAGAAGTAAATTCAATCTCATCTGCTCTTCATCTTATTCATATATATGTATCTCTTTGGTCCAACATTTGTTTTGAATTTGATTAAAAGAGCTTACTGTTTAGTCATTGTTGATGATTTCACCAGGTTTACATGGGTATACTTTCTTAGGACTAAGGATGAAACTGTTGAGCTAGTCAAATCCTTTATCCTTAAGATAGAAAATCAATCAAACATAAAAGTTAAGGTGATCAGGTCAGACAATGGAACTTAGTTTAAAAATCATATCCTAAACAGTTTCTGTGAGTCTAAAGGTATTGCAAGGCAATATAGTGCACCCAGAACACCACAACAAAATGGTGTAGCTGAAAGGAAGAATAGAACTTTAATAGAGGCTGCTAGAACAATGCTAGCTGATTCCAAACTGCCAATGACCTTTTGGGCAGAGCCAGTCAATACAACTTGTTATGTGCTGAATAGGGTTCAAATTGTCCAGTCACAAGGGAAAACTCCATATGAGTTATTCCATCAAAGAGTTCCCTTAGTAGCCTTTCTAAAATGTTTTGGTTGTTCATGCACTATTCTGCACACTAAAACTCACTTAGGAAAGTTTGAAAGTAAAGCTGAAGAAGGTTTCTTTGTAGGTTACTCTATTCAAAGCAAAGCCTATAGAGTATATATAACAGTGTGTCTAAAACCATTGAAGAAAGTGCTAATGTTGAGTTTAATGAAAACACTGCTAATGTCAAAGGCACTGGTCCTGATTGGTTGTTTGATTTAGATTCACTAACAAATTCTCTGAGCTTTGTTGAGTATACTGCAGGAACTGATGAAGACAGTATTGAAGCTGCCAACACAAATTCTCATGCTGGTCACACAAACATTCAAGCTGTTGGCACAAAGTTTCAAACTGTTGAAGATTCTGATAAATGGGATGAGTATACTGTACTACAACTTCTATCTTGTGACCCACCAGGGGAACTGGATGCTCAACATAATACAAATCTAGATTATGAAGTGCCAATCCCAAGTCCTGAAGTAACAGCTCCATCCAATAGGGAAACAGTCCCATCTTCTCATCAAGCTGTTCCTGGAGCAGAATCATCAAGTGGCACTGAAGGTGATGATACAAATTTAGGAACATCATTTCAGACAGAAAGAGAACCCACACTCAGGGTTCATAAGTATCATCCTCTCAATCAGATAATGGGAGACCCACACACACCTGTACAAACAAGGACAATGGTTCACAAGGACTCCACTGATGCTGAATCATCAGTTCCTGAATTTAGTCTAGCTGCCTTTGAACATGCATGCTTCATGTCCCAATTAGAACCAAAGAAGGCATCTGAGGCTCTGAAAGATCCATCTTGGATTGAGGCAACGCAAGAAGAACTTTTGCAATTCAAGATTCAGAATGTATGGACTCTAGTTGAATTGCCTAAAGGAAAGAGAGCAATTGGTACAAGATGGGTTTTCAGAAACAAGAAGGATGAGAGAAGTGTAGTAATAAAAAACAAAGCAAGATTGGTAGCATAAGGATACAATCAAGAAGAAGGAATAGATTATGATGATGTCTATGCCCCAGTAGCAAGGATAGAAGCCATCAGACTGTTCCTAGCTTATGCCATCTTCAAAGGTTTCAAAGTGTACCAAATGGATGTGAAATCTGCATTCCTGTATGTTACAATCGAAGAAGAGGTTTATGTGTGTCAACCCCCTGGATTTGAGGACAATAAGTATTCAGACAGAGTCTACAAATTAGACAAAGCCCTCTATGGACTCCACCAAGCCCCAAGAGCATGGTATGACACTTTGTTATCATACCTTCTGCAAAATGGATTCAAGAGAGGTACTCTGGACAAGAAATTGTTCACAAAGTCCATCAAATCAGAGATTTTGCTTGCTCAGATCTATGTTGGTGATATCATTTTTGGGTAAACAAATGACATTCTGTGCAAAGAGTTTGAAACCTTGATGCACAAAAAGTTTCAAATGAGTTCAATGGGAGAACTCACCTTCTTTCTAGGATTGCAGGTCAAGCAGAAGCCCACAGGACTATTTATAAGTGTTAGGCACAAAAAGGCCTCAGTCAAACCTGTTCTACATCTGAGGGGGAGATTTATAATCAAACCTGTTGATGCATTTGAAGGTTGAATTTAAGGCCTGTTATATGTCTTATTGAAACCTGAAAATGATTTGCAATATCAGTCTAAAGCTGTTCTATATGTTGCATATGTTGCAACTTAGACAGTTTGTCCAAGCTGCTCTGTCTGCTGAACAGGCTGGACATAAACTGTCTACGCTGCTCTACACTGTTGAGCAGCTTGGGCATTTTTAAAGTGTTCTGTTCTTTGTGAACAGAACCTGTTCTTTGTGAACAGGCTAAACACTTTATGGAATATGTTTCCAAGTCATCATGTATTGTTTTTGACTACAAAATCAGTTTACAAAGTCGAAGACAAAGTGGAAAACAGAACTGCTCAGCCTGCCCACGCTGTTCTGTAACATGAAGACAAAAGGTTATTTGAAAAAGGGTGACAGACCTTTTTCTTATATCAAAATAGGCCTTTACAAGGAAGAAAGACGCAAAGTTGACATTCCTAAATTAGTTAAAGGCAATGCAACAGTAGACAAAGTAAAAAGACAAAAGTTCTGCACATGTGAAGACAAGTCTACTTTTCAGAAAAGTGCAGAAAAGGTTATGTTGTCTTTTCAACAAGACTTCTCCTTTTTCATTCCGTCCAATGAAGATGTTACTCTTAGATCCTCTAAGTGAGTATAAAAGGAAGCTTCTAAG
>JAANYP010005004.1:0-15596 GCA_020465985.1 Centrapalus pauciflorus | reverse complement strand
CGTCTATGAACACTATTACAAATTTATCCAGATAAGGTTTACACACCCGATTCATGAGGTCCATAAATACGGCTGGTGCGTTGGTTAAACCGAATGGCATCACCTGGAATTCGTAATGTCCATAACGAGTTCTGAATGCCGTCTTGGGGATATCTTCTTCCCGAATTTTTACTTGGTGATAACCGGAGCGCAAATCAATCTTAGAGTAGAAGCTAGATCCTTGTAATTGGTCAAACAGGTCATCAATTCTGGGGAGAGGGTAGCGGTTCTTTACCGTTAACTTGTTTAGCTCTCGGTAGTCTATGCACATTCTGAAGGATCCGTCTTTCTTTTTCACGAACAAGACCGGAGCTCCCCAAGGTGAGGAACTTGGTCGAATGAATCCTTTATCCATCAACTCTTGTAATTGATTGGATAGCTCTTGCATCTCAGAAGGGGCGAGTCTATATGGGGCTCTTGCGACCGGTGCAGCTCCCGGCACCAAATCGATTTGGAACTCTACTTGTCTAGTTGGCGGAAGTCCAGGCAAATCTTCCGGGAAGACCTTCGGATAGTCACAAACCACCGGAATATCCTCAAGTCGCTTCTCCTCCGCCTCTTTTTCCGCAATTTGTACCAGTACTGCATGGCAACCTCTCCTAAGGCACTTTAATGTTCTTAGGCCGGATATGACATTCAACTGTCGGTTCTTTCTTTCTCCTTGGACTGTTAGGAACTTCTTCTTGTGGAGTGGTATCCGCACCACTTTCTTACCACACAAAATCTCGGCATGATTGTGTGACAACCAATCCATACCCACTACTACGTCGAAACTTCCGAGTTCTATAGGCATCAAGTCTATTTTAAAGGGATGATCTGCCAGTTTCAGTGTGCATTCCTTAATGATACTACTTGCCTTTATTATTTTTCCGTCAGCCAGTTCTATAGTATAAGAGTTGTCTAAGGGAAAAGGAGCGGCATTCAATTGCTTACTAAACTTATCAGATATAAAGCTCCTATCAGCCCCAGTATCAAAGAGTACGTAAGCATAAATGTCGTTTAATAAAAACGTATCTGATACCACGTGGGGATCTTGACGAGCGTCACCTGCTCCCAACACAAAAGCTCTCCCCTGAGCTCCTCCACCATTCCTCAGTTTCGGGCACTCACTCTTGAAGTGCCCAGTAGCTCCACATACAAAGCAGCCTTTTTGATTGCTGCCACTGGTTCCCGGGGCTCGTGTCTTGCAGTCCTTGGCCATATGCCCCAAACGTTTGCATTTCTCACAGTGGGTTGGACAGGGACCCTGGTTGTGATGGAAGGTGCATTTAGTGCAGAAAGGCTTGGTACCGGTATATCCTCTTCTTGGCTCAGCTCCAGCTGCGTAAGCCTTAATGGTCTCGGGCTTTTTGGATTGTGAACCCGCATTCTTCCCCGTCTTGTCTTCCCACTTTCTTTTGTTCTCCCCGGCCTTGGCTTCATTCCTCCGGGCTACTTGGTCCATAAGGTTATTGGCCATCCTGATGGCATCCTGCAGGGTGGATGGGTTTGAGGCAGTCACGTTACCTTGAATTTGAGGAGCGAGTCCCCAAATGTAACGTTCAATCTTTTTGTACTCCGGGGTCACCATTTGAGGGCACAGAATGCTTAGCTCATGAAATCGGTTGGTGTACCCCGTCACATCTGTTCCTTTCATCGACAGGTTCCAGAACTCCGATTCCATCTTCTGGAGTTCGTTCCTCGGACAATACTCATCCGTCATCATTTGTTTTAACGTGGACCATGTGAGTTGGTAGGCTTCATCGATACTTACAGACTGGACATAGGAATTCCACCACGTGAGGGCGCTATCTTGTAGGGTGTGAGTAGCAAACTTCACCTTATCTCCCTCAGCACATCCGCTGACGCGAAAGACAGATTCTAACTTCTCAAACCATCGTATCAAGCCAACGGCTCCTTCAGTTCCGTTGAAATACCGGGGTTTGCAACTTAAAAATCCTTTAATTCCACAACCTTTTGCGTGGATTTCCGTTCCTCCCGTGGTGCGGCTAGCACCACCGTCTCCATTTGCTGAGCTATTCCTATTTGCCTCATATGTGGCTATAGCGGCAGCCACTCTTTGTGCGACTAGCTCTTCAATGTCAGCAGCGTTCATGGTTCGTTTCGGCGGCATTATCTTAAAATTTTAAAGAAAAAGCATAGTGTAAGAAATTGAATCTTAAAGAGGTAAATTCTTCTTAAAGCACAATACTATAATCATCAAACACAATTTCATAAATAACTTGCAATTTTCATTAATCATTCGAAGTTTTCTTACATTAGGGGCGGGTTATTACCCGAAAATTTTGTCCTACACTATTACATGATATTTTCCTACCATTACAAAGATAGATAGATGTGCACTAAGTGTGGGAGTGATCGGGGGTCTCTCCCTTTTCCATTGCGTTGAGGCGCTGAGTCAGCTCCTCGATCCGGGCTTGGCTCTCGGCTAGTTGCTGCCGGAGCTCATTCAATCCGTCCTGCTATATAGTAAGGGTGTGCTGGTTGGCCCAATATATGTTGGAGTTTTGCAACTCCTCCCGCTCTAAACGAGCGGTCATCTCCCCGATATCCAGGTTAAGTGACCGGATCTGGTGGTCATGCCTGGTAGACCTTGCGATCAAAAGTGGTATGGTCTGATCGGCGGGCTCTTGAGTGAGCGATGAGACAGGTGCGGAGGATGGTCCTCCGATCTCGAAGTTTGGAGGAACTCCCTCCATCTGCCTCCATTCGCGGAGGGTGTCCGGTATCCAAGTCCATCGTCGGGCGTCTACCCGTCGGTGTGGTGTCGGGGGAGTGGGTTGGGGAGTCGGAACAGGAATAGACTCCCTTCTTGGTATGATTACCCGTTTCCGGGGTGTGTACAACATCTTTGGGCCGTTAGGATAAGGTCTATACGGCTTATAGGATGGTTCGGCCGGGTGATACGGGACGCGAGCAGGGGCCGTCGGTGGTGAAGGATCCTCTTCCTCCATCGGTTCTTCCTCCATGGGTTCTTCCTCGGATTCCTCCATCGGGTCCTCGTCCTCCGAGGGGTCTTCCTCCTCGGTCGGGTCCTCCTCAGAAAATACTTCCGGATTGCATGGGCTAGTAGGGGTATACTCCTCTTCTGAGTCGAACAAGATGATTATCTCTTGGTGAGACATGTTTTCTGCTATCAAGGCCCATGCATAGTCTTTCAGTTATTTACAAGTTACAAAATATTTCTAAAATCAGTAAATCTTATGTGCAGTTATAGTCTAGGGTACTAATGCAACCTAGTTCACTATAACTATGGCTCTGATACCAATCTGTCACACCCCGTTACCCCGGTTGGCAACGACGCGTGACGTCGCGGAAGCGTGACCATAATCATAATGAACGACCACTATATGGACGTTTTCAAAAATACATCGATATAACTTTAAAAGGTAGAAACGTTTTACATAACCCGTAAATAATAAAGAGTAGTTCGCAAGGTACAGAGATTTGAATACATAATTAAATTATAAAATAATGCAAATAAATCTCCGACGGTTTGAAAAAGAATGCGACTCCTTAAGTGCGGAAGCTTGAAAGTGGTTACTTCTGAAGGCATACTTGCCTTAATTACCTGAAAATACATGCTAAAATACGTCAACAAAAAATTGTTGGTGAGCTCATAGGTTTACGCGAAAAGACCAGTTGTATGGACATTATCAGATGAATTGAATAAAATCATAAATTCCGTGTATGTATTACATAAACCATCATGCAACCGAAGCTTAATTAGAATGTGTTTGCCCTGTGCAGTATTCCCATACGTAATACCGTGTGTTGAATATATATGCACTCGCTGTTAACCGAACTGTGCTAACACGAATGGGGGACATGACTCCCAATAGATCTATCCACAATATACTCGCGCTTACAAATAAATGCAATTAACGGTTCATGATATAAGGGCTGATGGAATCCAAACATGTAATACATATAAGAAATAAACAGTTTTGATGTCCATATAAAAACAGTGCATGTATTTCCACCCCAATAGATAGTGAAAAATAGGGGCTATGAAGACTCACCGAACTTGTGATGGCAAAACTATGCGCAAAAATGCAAATGTGCGTTGTTTGATGGGTGGTGAAACCGGAGGTGTTTAACCGAGTCCTAAATGATAATAAGGACTTAATATCACTAATATATGATAGTATGAATGTTTATAGATTTTTATGTCTTAAATCACCCAACATTACAAGTTTATAAATAAGATGCGCTTAAAACGTCAAGTTTATATATATATAATTTTCCAGCTTTTTCGGAGGTTTTTCGGCCTACTTTGAGGCTGTCTTTGACCAAGCTCCAAAATGTTTTAGACTTTGGTTTTCTAGGACATTAAACTACTATATACAAAGGATTTTTAGAATCAAGAACGGCCATTTTTCGAGTTGTTTAGGTTGGTGAAAAATCTCGTTAAAAACGCTATGTTGGCCATTTTTGAGCTGTCAAACTTTCGGTTTCTCAAATAATTTCTGGAGGTCTTAAACTTCAAAATAAATTATGAAAAATTGCAGATCTATAGTTAAGACATAGATCTAACTTTTGAGACAAGAATCAACTCATTTCGTTGAGTTATGAATTAGTTATGATTTTTCAAAGTCGATACAAATATTCTGCCGAAATTCCGTAGTTTATAAACTTGAAACAACTTATGATTCTTGTTGTTTATTCAAAGACTACTTGTATAAAAGTCATAATAGTTATAAAAACACATATATATCACATGTTTTCATAATATTAACACTTTTATAATGTGTTCATATATTCATAAACACATTTAAAGAAACAACTTAAAAATAAAACTAGAAACTTATAAACTTGAGTTTTTATGAAACTTGTTGTTGTTGGTGATTATATATATTATGCAAGACTTATATAAACTTAAATATAAGATGAAATAAGTTAGTATTTACTTACTTTGATTTGTTAGAAAAATGCAAACTAGAAGAAGTTGGATCTTGAATTGAAGCACCAAGAATACTTGCATAAAAGGAAGAGCACTTGAAAAGAAAAATGTTTGTAGTGTGGTTGTGTGTGTGTGGCCGGTTTCTAGAGAGAAGAAGGAGGGATTTTTGGTGTGAAAACTATGAAGGGGTTTGCCCCTATTTATAGAGAAAAAAGAAGCCTTTCAAGATGGAGGTGGAGTGTAGTATCTAACTTGAATTGAAAGGGGATGTTGTTGGAGGATTTGATTGAGATTGAGTAAGGTTGATGGAAATAAAATATGGAGGTTTTGTACCTCCTATATGGCCGGCCTCAAGGGTCTAAATTATGATGTATTTTCATTTTTTTTTTTTGTATAAATGTATTTAGAATGTATTCTTGTATTTCCCTTTTCTTGTAAATTCAAAAATACTTTTGAATGCATTGTTTTAATGAATTGTTTTAGTCTTGCATAATTAATGTTTAGTAATTGTATTAGTGTATGATTAGTGTCACTAATCATGATTTAATTATGTACTTAGTTGAATTAATCCTTCATATCGCAAATTGATCGGATTAATTGATTTCCCGATTCATCGCACCGATGAATTTGATTCAAATTGAGTTGAATTTTCTAATGACCATTGATTAGGCTATAATTGACTATTAAACGTAGATTAGGGTTTTGTTGCTAACCTGGTTTAGGGCCGGATGTTACACCGAGAAAGCCTAAGTAAATTGTCGATTGTAACTCCAAATTTTTGATTCTCTGTTCAAACTCCTGTTTTGTTCAGTGAGTTTTAAATGCAGCATTTCAATATTTTGCCTCAATCTCATTCTCGGCTTCTAAACGCTCGATCATCTTGGAGGATTTTGCTTCTCGAGAGGCTGCTAATGTAAAGAATTTGGCGGATGTAGCAGCGCAATTGGAGACAAAGGTAGGTGAGGTGAAGTCGTTGCACGAAGAGTTGACTCCGATTGTTGCGCCAAAGGATAGATTTCATTTGTTTGTCAGAGCAACGAAAAATATAAGTCTTCATAGCAAGTCAGCACAAGTCAGAAAATCGGCTAGGCGATTGATGATTGTAACATCATCAATAAAAGAAACATAAGTACAGATAATCAGACTCCCGAAAAGCTCTGTAACTATTACAAGAGCAAATGGGAAGAGTTAAGAGCTAATTAATAGGTATAGGTGCTAGCTGAATTGAAAGAGATATATGAGCTAACTCATGTATTGAGTTGTTAGCTGGATTGATTATGGCATAAAGTATAAAGCTCACAAATTAAGAATATGAATAATAAGTCAGAAATTCATAAAATGATCAACGACAATTATATAACAGCAAAACATTGAATCAAATAAGAAACTCCGAAGAGAAACTTGAGTTTCTTGTGCTTGAGAATCTCAAAGAAACATAAATCATGAAAAACAGATGGTGCTCGTTCAGTAGAAACACCACAAAAGGTTCGCATCAGTCTTGGGAATTAAGTGATATCAGAAAAGCTGTCTGCCCAAGTCTGTTTGAACATATCTAACTTCGGGGACGAAGTTTGTGCGTGGTGGAGCACATTCTGTAACAACCCAACTTTTAGCCCAATTAATTATCTGATCATCGAACCAATAATGTAATTTTATTACATTATTTGAGTTATAATTTAATTAAGTTTTAAAATATTTAATTAGATTATATAAATATTTAAATTATGATTTAATAAATTATTAAAGATAATTAAATAAAAGAGAGATAAGATACGAAAGTAATAGTGGGTTAAGTAGCAAACATAACTAGTTGAAGTATATAAACGTTAATAATATTCATTTTTAGAAATCAGCCACTCTCTCTCTAGATTTTCTCTCTACTCTCTCTCTACTCTCTCTCTCTCTAAAATTTTCATAAAGATTCATCAAGTATCACCCTATATTGCAAGCAAGTGGGTGTATTAATCAAGAAAAAGCTACAAGAAGTGATAAACAACAACGATTACATACGAATTTGAGGTAAGAAGTTATGTTTTTAGCTTTTATCATTTTTGGTTTAGAAGATATAAACTCGAAATTAGAATTTTTATGATATTAAAGCTAGTTTAATTTGATTTTTAACTTGAATATATATAATATAATTGAATCTAGGCTTAATACTTAGTATATATATGATTTTAGACTTAGAAATTTATGATTTGAAGATGAAAAAGATGAACAAATTCGAGATACCAAGAACAAATTCGAGATTAGCTAAAATCAAACCATAGTTTCGAAATTGACCATAAATTCGAAAAGAGGTCTTCGAGTTTAGTCAATAAATTTGAATAAGGCTTTGAAATTGTGCCTATGTTCGAACTTGCCCCTATGATTAGAATTAGAATTCGAATTTGTTCCCGTATTCGATTTTAGCTATGTATTTGAATTAAGGTTCGAATTTGAATAATAAAATCGAATGGTGGTTGAATTTTTGTATTAAATTCAAGATTAAGCTTCAACTTTAACCATATTCGAATTTAGCATAAAGGTTCGAAAGGCATGATTCGAATTTAATACTTATGTTCGAATTTGTACATATATGTTTCGAATGTGATGTCTTAAATTTTAGCTTGCATTCGAATTTATTAACATAAAGTCGAAACCCATTCCCTAAATTGAATATATTGAATAAAACACATAGAAAAAACATATAATAACAAAATAATTAGCTTAATGATTATATATATATATATATATATATATATATATATATATATATATATATATATATATATATATATATATATATATATATAATAATATATATATACAATGATCTTTAGAGAATATTAATTAACCAAGGATACGAAAGAAAGATTTTAATAAGATTAATGACCATATGATCAAGATATGAGATTTTGAGATCAAAGATTAATGAATGAACATTGAGTATTATTAAACGAATGAATACTGAATATACTATTCAGGTGATATAAAAGCTAATAAAATATCAGAATTGATATGATATACAGATTGAACAACAAGCAAAGTGGCAAGCATCTGAAAGTCTGACATAAGTCAGATAGTGGTTCTAATCCACTACAGATTGTGAGCAACAGAGACAGTGCCAGAAAGTGCAAATAACCAGTAACTGTGAGTTGTAGATTTCACTTTAACTGCATATTGTGTGAATTGAGACTTTTGTTGCATGATTCTGATTTATTTGGCATTCTGATCTTGAGCTTATTGATATATTGTCATAGTATATTTTCTATGATTTGTTGATCTGAGTATTTCTTCTTCTAGATTCGATTCTTTGACGAGTCATTTGATTGTTAAGCTTAACACCATCACTATTGCTCGGTGTTGGGTTAATGTTAGGCTTATGATGTGCTGATTTACGTGATGAAAGCACAGAGGGTAGCTAGAGCTGAGCATTCCGATGATATCCATATAGAGCAATTACTGGTAGCTAGCCCAGTACGTGGCTGATCCCCACTAATGATGCGTGTGTATGGATTTATCATCATCCGAGCATTCCTTATGAATTTGTCTAAAAGTCTCAAGAACAACAGTTTTATAACTAGGAGCTGAGGAAAGTCGCGCATCAAAAGAGCATTAATTGGCCAATGTCCCTTCAAGATTGAGCTATGCATGAGCCTAGTGCAGTGCATGAGCAATAGAGCTGAGCCATGCATGAGCAAGTGCAGTGCATGTGCTTCCGCGTTCATAATTGCATGTTAAATGTGAAATTCTACATTCTCACTAAGCTAATAAGCTTACCTCGTTGTTGCATTATTTTTCAGGTAAAGGCAAAGGATTGACAGGACTTAGTACATAGGTCAGGACTTTGAAAGAGCTTGAAGTGCATTAGAACCTGTTCCAATACTTTAGTACTTGATTAAAGATTGAGCTTTGGGGTTTGGGCTAGTTTACATTTGTGTCTTGATGAAATAGTTTAGAAGTTTGTACCTTATACTTAGTTTTTGTCTCTGATTGTAATTAACTTTTATTCCGCAACTGTCAATTTTATCTTAGTTTCCTGATTGATATTGCATTGCTACTGGGCCTAGACTTGAGACCTTTGAGAAATCTTGGGTCTCACAGGATGGTATCAGAGCAATAGTTTGAGTGAGTCATTGTATTACTTATAATACATGATCTCAAACTTGTGCAATGCTATAGTGTCAATCATGACAGGATGGCTTGAACTAAGATAGGTATTCAGAGACTAGTTGGACGGGGCATGAAAGGGTACAAAGTGTTAGACTAATGAGTTGTATATTTAGTGATTTGAATTTTAGAGCTATGTCAGGAGAAGGTGGACCATCAGGCGACATGACCCCAGAGCAAGTCCTGGAAATGATGCAACAACTAATAACCCAGAATAATGAGCAACAAAACGGGAATTCACAGATTCGAGTTGTGAACCCGTTATGATGGCTATAAGTCCTACTTGTCCATCTCCTCCTAAGAAACAGAAATCCAATATATTCTTTGGATCATCAAAGTCCAGTCAGCAGCAGTCACAAGCGTCCTCTACACCTCAGAAGACTAGAGTTTATTCCATACAGTCAGGAGCGCGACTGTGTAAACGCTGTAACAAATTTCATAGCGACGCTGCAACCCTATATATGTGACCTGTTACACTCGTAACCGGATTGGACATGGAAGCGATGAGTGCCCAGAAAGAAACGACGTATGCTACAACTGTGGTGAACGTGGACATTATGCCAAGCATTGCCCAAATGCACGCGTGCTTACTAATCAGGAACAACCAGTTGGCAGAGCAATCCAACAGAGTACTACAATGATACCTACAGCTAAGGCGCGAGCTTTCCATATAACTGCTGAGGATGCTGTGGAGACACCAGAAACACCAAAAGACCCCAATGGTAACTAATAATAAGTTTCTTATATGATAAGATGATTTAATTTCGTTACCATCTGAATTTCAAATTCTAAAATAAGTATTGAGTTAACTGTGCAACCCTGTCATCGATAATGAATAATGCGGATGACATATGGGTTGTATCAGTTGAAGTTATGATTCAAATACCTTCCAATCAGTAATTAAACCTATAAACCAAGATAGGTATTGTAATCTGAATCATGTATGATTCAAAAGCTCTAAGAAATCAAAATATAATCCTAAACATAAGCTACTTCATAAATCCTAGTAATGAGAAAGATTACCCAGCGTGTCTTATAATGAGACAGAGGTAGAAGTAATTGATCCAATAAATATTAATGAGAAAAGTATTTGAATCAAATTGACAAACGCCCGAGGACAACTTGAACGAGAATCAAAGAAGTCAGAGGCACAAAGCGAGAGTGACAAGAAAATAGATTGAAATTTTGTAAAGTCAAGCGATTGGTCATAAATGGCCAATGAAAAGTTTGTTATGTGTCAAAATAAATGTAAGAATGGATTCTCACTATGTCGACGCGAGACTAGTGAGATATCTAAAATGGAATTCCTATTCCATCTAACTGCATATAAAATGAAAAGCCCATCATATGTCAATATAGATGTAAGTGTTGGATTCTCATTATGTCGATGTGAGACTAGTGAGATGTCCAATATAGAATATTTATTCTACTTAACTGCACATAAAATAAAAGCTTCCGTTAAAAGAATAAAGTGATTTCAAATTCAGAAATTCACCAATGAAAAGTTAAACATAAGTCTTTACGTATAATTAAACAGAAGCAAAAGCTATTGCTTTGTCAAAGCCTCTTGACCGAATTGCACAGTGAACTAATAGAGGAAGGCGGGGACGATAAAGTAGAAGATAATGTGAATGGTCGTGGAGACGGTTTTGGAACACTGGTAACTCAAAACCTAACTTCAATAACAAGAATCTGCCGTTATGTCTAACGAATCACACTGAGAAAGTTTAAGTAAATTGTCAATTTCTATCAAATCATTTCCTTAGAATTCGATTATGTATCGCATTTGTTTTCCATGTCGTTAATGTTCCTATTCGCTGCAAGATTTGAAAGCGTATGATCACTTCAAGTTCTTGATCGAATTGACTTGCCTGAAATATCTCTTAACTGCTGAAACCGTTGCGAAGAAGATGTGGACGATTGTAACTCCAAACTTTGATTCTCTGTTCGAACTCCTGTTTTGTTAGGCGAGTTTTAAAATGCACCATTTCAATATTTTGCCTCAATCTCATTCTCGGCTTCTAAATGCTCGATCATCTTGGAGGATTTTTCTTCTCGACAGGCTGCTTATGTAAAAGATTGGCAGATATGGCAGTGCAATTAGAGACCAAGATAGGTGAGGTGGAGTCGTTACACGAAGAGTTGACTCCGATTGTTGCGCCGGAGGATAGATTTCATTTGTTTGATAGAGCGAAGAAAATAATAAGTCTTCATAAAAAGTCAGCACAAATCAGAAATCGGTTAAGCGATTGATGATTGAAACATCATCAATAAAAGAAGCATAAAGTACAGATATCAGACTCTCGAAAAGCTCTGTATCTATTTCAAGAGCAAATGAAAAGAGATATGAGCTAATTGATATATATTGAGCTGCAAGCTAAATTGAAAGAGATATAAACTTAAATCTCAAAAGGCCACAAAGTGACTATATCACTGATAATCAGAATTTCTAAAAATCTCTTATGTGATTGCATAAGTTAGCGAATGAAAATTTTGCAATAATACAGATGAGAGATTTAAAAAGCCATAACTGACTCAAGATCAAACGAAATAGATATTTGAGCTAACTCATGTATTGAGTTGTTATCTGGACTGATTAAGGCATAAAAGCTCATATGTTAAGAGTATGAATAATGAGTCAGAATTCCTAAAATGATCAAACAGTGAAATACTGAATCAAATATGAACTCCGAAAAGAAGAAATTTGAATTTCTTATACATATGAATCTTAAAGAGACATAAATCATGAAATGCAGATGGTGCTCGTTTAGTGGAAACACCACAAAAGGTTCGCATCAGTCTTGGGAATTAAGAAATATCATAAAAGCTATCTGCCCAAGTCTGTTCGAACATATCTAACTTCGGGGACGAAGTTTGTGCGTGGTCGAGCCCATTCTGTAACATCCCAACTTTTAGCTAATCCTAAATATCTGATTATTGAACTATAATGTAATTTATTACATTAATTGAATTATAATTTAATTAAAGTAATAAATTACATTATGGTTCAATAATCAGATATTTAGGATTAGCTAAAAGTTGGGTTGTTACAACATATATCAAACATTAGTTAGTATTCAACACTTTGTAACATGACTTAGACAAAATGCTAATACGACTTAGACTGCTATCGTCACACAGGGTGTACCAACATCGATCTTTGCGGGGTCGACTTGGATTCCTTTACTATTGATCACGTGACCGAGGAATTTCACCTCTCTTAGCTAAAAGTCAAACTTAAAAAGCTTGGCATATAGGTGTTGTTTCTTCAACTACTCTAGAATTAGTCTTAAATGTTTGTTAATGTTGCTCCTTGTTTCGTGAGTAGATTTAGATGTCATTCATGGATACAATCACGAATTTGTCTAGATAAAGTTTGCACACCTGATTTATGAGGTCCATGAATACCGTTGGGGCACTGGTTAATTCAAATGGCATTAGTAGGAATTTATGATGACCATAACGAAATCTGAAGGCTGTCTTTGGACTATATTTCTTGTGAACTCTAACCTGATGATAACCAGACCTTAGGTCGATCTTCGAATAGAAGCTTAATTCTTGGAGTTTGGTCAAACAAGTCATTCATCCTTCTGAGCTGGTATCGGTTCCTTTAGTTTATTTAGCTCTTGTTAATTGATGCACATTCTGATGGTTCTATCCTTCTTCTTTATGAAAAAAACTGGAGCTCCTCCAAAGCAAGGAACTCGATTTGATAAACCCTTTATCTAAGAGCTCCAACAGTTGGTTGGACGATTGTTACACTATTGATGGGGCTAATCGGCATGGTGTTTGAGCCACTGGTACCGCACCTGATACTAGGCCGATTTTTGAATTTGACTTGCCTCGATGTTGGGTGTTCAGGTAAGTGTTCTGGAAAAACTTTGGGGTAACCATAAATAATAAGAATATTTTCGAGTCGCTTTTCCTTTGGCTCTCTCTCTGTCAACACTGCAGGGTCCTAATGCTAGGGATGATGCTTACTTTGGTATATATTTCTTGTTTTGCCTTGAACAGTAAGGACCTTCTTATTGACTAAATGTACATGAACCGTGTTCTTGTAGCACACTATTTTCGCGCGATTTATCGATAGTCAATCCATGCCTATGACCACGTAAACACTCCCCAGTTTGACGGGTATCAAGTCTATTTCAAAGAGTCGGTCTACTAATTCTAAGGAGCATCCTCGACTTATATTATTTGTCTTAAGCGTCTCACTGTCATCAACCTCAATAGCATAAGTGGCACTTAATGGTGTAAGAATGGAATTTATCTGCTTAGTGAAGTTAGTGGAGAAGCTCCTATCAGCACCAGTATCAAATAGTAGAAATGCATAAGTGGTATCTAATGGGATAAGAGGATAAGTCTATGGGTTTGAAATTTCTTAGGCAGATTGTCGTACTACATATCCTCATGCACATAGTTATAGATAAAACTTAGTTCTTTATCAATATGCTTGATACCTAATTTTTGTACATGATATGGTCGGGATTTCCTGATAAATTTTTAAGCCTTACATACCCTAAGACATATCAGATAGTAAAGCCTAGAGAAATACTATAAAGAGATTCCTCCGGGGTTTCCTCGTACTCCAGAGCGTTAAGTCGTTGGGTTAGTTCTGCACTGCGGGCTTTGTGCTCTGCTAGGCGCTGTCACAATTCGTTGATTCCGTCTTGTTGAATTGCCTTGGTATTCTTGTCTCCAGCTTAATCCTTGCAAAGATCTCACCGATCTCTAAGTGGATTTTTTCGAAATTGGGGGTCGTGTCAGGCGGCCCTTGCCACCAACAGAGGCATCGTTTGTTACGTAGGTTTCTTGGTAAGTGTTGGCACTTGAGAGGAAGATGGTGTTCCGACTTCAAACTGGCTTTGGATCCCTTCCTCGTTTCTTCACTCTTGGAGAGTGTGAGGCATCCATTCCCACTATCTTATGGTTGCCCGTCGCTACTGTGGCGGGCTTGGCAGATGGGCAGGTACCGGGATAGACTCCCGTTGTGCTAGTCACAGTAGCGACTAGGCTTGGATGATGGGCAGGTGAATTTTTTTTTTTCAATGGTCCATTGGAATGGTTTCTGAATAAGGTGTAGGATGGAATACAGGGTGGTGATGGTAGAGCACTTTGTGCTGCAGGGCCACAGTTGCCCCCCTCTTGTTCTGACGGGTCCTCTACCTCGTTATTAATTGGGTCTTGGTGGGTCTCTGATCCAAGGTACATCTCAGTGTCACCTTGGTTTCCTTGTCCCATGGGTGAGTATTCAACCTCGGAGTCAAAGAGGATAACGACCGTATTGTTTGACATGTTATTGTCATCAGGGTTCATATATATATATATATATATATATATATATATATGTTCACAGTTCTTGAAGAAACTTTAGTTTTTGTAACAGTTATAGTCTAGATATGAATGCAACCTAGTTCAATATAACTATGGCTTTGATACCAATCTGTCACACCTCGTTACCCCGGTTGACAACGAAGCGTGACGTCGCGGAAGCGTAACCATTATCATAACGAACGACCACTATATGGATGTTTTTCAAAAATACATTGATTTAACTTCAAATATAAATATTGTTTTACATAACCAAAATACAGCGTATGTGGTTCTTAAAATACCAAGATTTAAATACACAATTTAGTTTATCAGGAAAGATGCAAATAATTCTCCGAGTTTGAAAATGATGCGACTCCAAAATGAACGGAAGCCTTGGAATACTTCTGATAAATGCGCATGCCTTAATCACCTGAAAATATATGCTAAAATACGTCAACAAATTGTTGGTGAGCTCATAGGTTTACGCGAAAAGACCAGTTGTATGGACATTATCAGATGAGTTGAATTTATAAAGCATAAATTCCGTGTATGTTACATAAACCATCAGGCAACCGAAGCTTAATTAAATGAGTTTGGCCTGTGCAGTATTCCCATACGTAATACCGTGTGTTGAATATATATGCACCCGCTGTTAGCCGAGCCGAACTAACCCGAATGGGGGACATGACTCCCGATAGATCTATCCACAACATATTCGCGCTTGCAAACAAATGCAATTAACGGTTCATGATTTGAGGGCTGATGGATCCACACATGTAATACATATAAGAAATAAACAGTTTTGATGTCCATATGAAAACAGTGCATGTGATGGCAAAATACGCGCAAAAATGCAAGTTTGCGTTGTTTGATGGGTGATGAAACCGGATGTCTTTTACCGAGTCCTAAATGATAATATGGACTTAATATCTCTAATATATTATAATATGTATATTTATAGATTTTTATGTCTTAAATCACCCAACATTACAAGTTTATAAATAAAACCCACTTAAAACATCAAGTTTATATATATATATATATATATATATATATATATATATATATATATATATATATATATATATATATATATATATATATATATATATAATTTTCCAGCTTTTCGAAGGTTTTTCGGCCTACTTTGAGGATGTTTTTGACTAAGCTCCAAAACGATTTAGGCTTT
>JAANYP010005003.1:0-187168 GCA_020465985.1 Centrapalus pauciflorus | reverse complement strand
CAAGTAAAAAGACGCGTATTTAACAATTGCCTATATATATAGATTGACGTTCTATGGGGCACCATATGCACCGGGAACCAAAAATGCATTGATTGATTACAAAGGGTGCATTAAAGGCATTTTGGGAATTTTTAATAATATATTGTTAAATTATAAGATTTAATTTAATATTTATCATTTATTTAGGAAATTTTAAATAAAATGATCAACCACCTTTCCATAAATCCATCCCCTTTTCTCTCTCTTTCCCTTTCTCTTTCATGGCTAGCCTCTCTCCATCTCTCTGTCTCTCGACCAGTTTTCACAAGACAACCACTACTACTACCGCCAGACCCAGCACCACCATCGCTGTCCACTATGCAACTCTGCACCATATCTGTGCATCGATGTTGACAAGAATTTGCTTGCGTCTGTTGGTCATGGTTTTTGAGTACCAGTTTTTTCACAAACAGTTCATTCTACGATTCTGTATCATGCTTATGACTAGTCAAAGAGTTCTAAGATTCTTTATTAATGTTGGTGGTTATTGCTTTCAAGAAATAGTTGGAGCATATGGTATTGGTTGTTTCAAACATGATGCACAACAGCAATGCATCATGACAATGATGAACACATTGAAGACGTTGATGAACACGTTTAAATTTCAGAGATGCATCAGGAAATTAACACGTTTAAATGTCGAAATGCATCACGATTTTGGTGATGCATAATGACAGAACAAAGACGAAGATTAATATGGCCGAAATGCATCACGATTTTGGTGATGCATAATGATGGAACAAAGACAAGGATGAATATGGTCGAAATGCATCATGTTTGAAATTGAATTGGATGAAGATGCATCGTGTTTGAAGACGAATCCAATAAATTGGATGAAGATGCATCATGTTTGTTTAGATTCGGATAGAATATTTTCTGAATTCAAGCATCTTCCGATTTTGCCCTTCCGCGCGCGAGAAGTTATGCACCCGTGCACCCATTTTCAAATTAATTACCCTTTTGCCACTACAATCTGAACCATTAAAAATTCAAGATCTAACGGTGCATACAGGTTCCCAAAGTGCACAATGCATACAGGTGCCTCATAGAACCTGACCCTATATATATATACAAACTTCATTTTCAATATAACAATAAATTAACAAACACTTTAATATATGGATAGATAGATATGTTTTGATTTTGAGTTAATAAAAAATTCTTTATATATTAGATTATTAATTAATCATATATTAAATATTAATGTTAAGTATCATCGCTTATCTATCCAAATTTTAGATTTATCTTATCTATAATCTATAAATAGTATTAAAAAAGTAAAAGTTTGTCATTTGTCATCTTCTCATTTAATGGTCAATTGTCATTTTCTCAATTTGTCATGTCGTTTACTACAATCTAATAATAATATATTATTATTTTCTGTATATAATAAAAAATTATTTTTAAATAACATTATTAAGTTAATCCATATAGTACGTGGGTATTAACGTAGTTTAGTCACTAAAATATTATTTGTACCGCTTTAACTACTAAATTATTTTTTGTTTATACATTTAGCCATTAAACTTTGTTTCCATAACCATTAAAATCCATACACATTTAACCACTAAATTATCATATTTTATACCGATATAGCCATTGGTTTTATTTATTATATACAAAACAGAATAAACTAAAGTTTAGAGGCTAACTTGGTATAAAAAATAGTTTAACAACTAAATGAGACAAATCTAAAAGTTGGATGGTTAAAATGATGCTATAACCCTCGATATTATCGTCAAAATAAATTATACCTGAAACCAAATATTATATTGTATTCATATTATAAAAAAAAAAAAAAAAGTCATATTCCTTTCCTTCTTGATTATGGAACAAACAAAAAACACTATAAAAAGACCAGTGATAGTAACTAACTTATTTGAAAGTCAAATTTGTAAGACAGTATGTATGCATTATTTTCTCGTAAACTATGTTTTTTTTAATAAAATGCTTTTATGTTGATCGACCATAGTTGGTTTAAAAAAGCTAGAAGTCGATGCTTCTGTTCATTCACCTTTGGAAATATATATCAAAAATTAGGCATGGTTGTGCCTTTTGATGTTCTTGTTCTTACCATAATAATATTTTCCGAAATATCGTCAATAACGTATTCTTCTTCTTTTTCATCAGGCAATGGCCTAAATCGTGGCTCGTCTCTGTCTGTCGAACGAAAAGAAGACATTTTGGTTTCGCCAAATGGGATTTTCACCGCTGGTTTTCATCAAGTCGGAGAGAACGCTTATTGCTTTGCAGTGTGGTTGTCGGAGCAAGCCACAAGTAGTCGAACTGTGGTTTGGATGGCTAACCGCGATGCACCCGTAAACGGAAATTAAGCTCTCAAAGCTGTCCTTACGGGAAGATGGAAACCTTGTTTTGATAGATGCTGGTCACTTCTTTATTTGGTCAACCAACACAAAGTCAACCTCATCAGCAGTGGAATTGCAACTTCATAGCACAGGTAACCTTGTGCAACATGAAGGAGGACAGACTCTTTGGCAAAGCTTTGATGATCCAACTGATACCCTTCTTCCAAATCAACTCTTCACTCAAAACACAAAACTTGTTTCTTCATCAACTTCTACCAATTACTCTTCAGGCTTCTATAAACTCTATTTCGACAACGATAGCGTTCTTCGGCTTCTTTATCAAGGTCTAAACACAACTACAGTTTTCTGGCCTGATCCTGGGTCAACGACTTGGGAAGCTGGGAGATTTCAGTATATAGATAGACGAACAGCCAGCCTTGATGCTTATGGTCGATTCAACTCATCAGATGGCTTCACATTCTTATCTGCTGATTTTGGGACCCGAGCGCAGAGAATTATGAGGATCGACACAGATGGTAATTTAAGAGTTTACAGTCTCGTAGAGCGTAATAGGAGAATGATATGGGAAGTTCAATGGCAAGCCTTTCCTCAACCTTGCAAGATTCACGGTATTTGTGGACCAAACAGTCTCTGTACTTATTCTCCCAATTCAGGTAGGAAATGCAGTTGCTTACATGGGTACAAGATGGTGAAATCTGAAGACTGGAGTTATGGGTGTGAACCGGAATTCCAGCAATGCATGCAAGATGACTGCGATTTCATTGAGCTCCGTCAAACAGAATTTTATGGTTATGATGTTCGGTTAATGGCCTACAATAATCTCGGCGATTGCAAGAAGGATTGCTTACAGGATATCACTTGCAGGGGGTTCCAATTCGGATGGAAAGAAGATAAGAGAGCCCCTTTTTGCTTCATAAAGACTTCTTTGCACAACGGGTATCAAATGGGGGTCATCTACTCAATGTATGTCAAATTACCGAAGAGGTTGGTATCATCTTTTTATCAGAAGAAAACCAATAGCAAATCAAGCTTCAGTTGTCCACACCCTGCCATGGTAACACCCATAATTAGATCTTATAAGCAAAGGGATAATATCAAGCCCCTTGGATGCATGCTAGTGTTTGGATGCATGCTGGGGTTTATTGAGATCATTTTCATAGTGTTTTTCTGGTATTATACTGGTAAACACTCATCTAGAACCGATCAAAGTTATGTTCCAGCTGCAACAGGGTTCCGAAAGTTCACATATATGGAAGCCGAATGGAGTCTCGGGTTGAGGAGATTGTAGATCCTTCAATAAGCGGAAAATACGATCTCACAACAACGGAAACTTTGGTTAGAGTTGCACTGCAATGTGTTGAGGAGGATAGGGAAGCAAGACCCACAATGAGCCAAGTGGTTGATATGCTTCTCCATATGTGAACAAAGTTACAAAGGAAACATTGCTACGTACAAAAGTGCTTCTATTTTCAATAGTTTAGAGCCGAAATTCAAAAATTGAAAGCACTCAAAATATAAAACTTTCTAGTCAATGGGAAGGCATGAATATTATACACGATTTAGTGAGGAAAAGATAAAGTTTCTTTTTCGGGTTTAATTAAACCCAAAAACCAACCCAAACATGTAAAAACCTAAAGCTGATAAACCATGGGTTCGAACCAAAAAACAAATTCGAAATAACAAAAAACAGAATGATTTCAAATATAGAAAAACCAAAATTTTTGGTTTCTGCCAAAAACAACTCATGGTCACCCCTAATGATTCGTGAACCCTCTACAAATATAATTCACAACGATGGTAGGAGCAACCATAATAAGTGTTTTTACATTCACTCATCCAATTGTCCATAATCACACGTAAAGTGTTAAAAGTATATTTCTGTTGTGGCAAGTTAATGTTGGGTTGGGTTATGTTTGTTGGGCTTGTTATAATTCTGTTTCTTTTCTGTTGGGTTGTTGGGCTTTGCCCGGTTTGGTTAGCCTGACCCGTGCTTATATAAGTGCTGTTCCAGGAAGGGTTTGGAGGTTCGTATTTTTTCTTCTGAAAAGATCAAGAGTCCTTATATTCATCTTCCTCACCATTGTTAGTTGTTGTTCAGATTTATCTGAGAGTGAGCTTCATCTGTTGATGAAGACTCAGAGTGTTATTGTAGTGAGTTTTGTGTTGTAAGTAATAGGGTGGCTTTGTGCCGGTTGTATTTAGGATTTGTGATTAATAAAAGTTCTGTTCTTCAAGTTCTTGAGTTGGTTGTTATGTTTTCATAAAGAGAGAAACTTTATATTCTAAACGATGTGTTTGGTACTATAGAATCAAAGAATGAAAACACATTTTTTATTATCTAACAAGAAATTTTGTTCTTGATGAAAAAAAAAAAAATTAAGAATTGAGTTTAGTTTCCTTGTCAATATAAAAGAATAAAAAATATGGAAAAAAAAATTCATTCAAATATTAAAGAATTAAACTTGAAAATGGTACTGTTAGAATGTTAGGGTGATTACATTTAACTCTGTAATCTTAGTTATATGTATTTGCATATAGATACAAGGAGTCCGTAAGAACGTTCAAAAATATCCGAGTCCAAGGGTTCGATTTATTAATCTGAAAATCTGATCCGAAATTATCCGAAATTATCGGATATCTGAAATTCAGAAAATTTTGGAATTTTGGATAAGGAATTGCATAATTTCAGATTTTTGAAGAAATCCATTTTTTAAAAATTTGTTTATTTCTCTAAGTTTTTTGCCAAACGATTAACAATAGTTATACTATGTAGCTTTAACTTATTTATAACTCGTTTAAATGCATTTTAATTATTTTTATGTGTTTTTTTTATTGTTTTAAGTGTAAAGAGTATGATATATTTTCGTTTGTGACATATTTACTTATGTTAATAGACATATAGATTTGTATTTTATATATTTGAATTTATTTTATAATTTAAAATTTAATTCAAAAATTGAATTTTTGGATAATCTGAAATACCGGATATCCAAAAATCGGATATAGATTCGGGTTGTAAATTTCATATATCGGATTTTTGGATTATTCGAAATAAACACCCCACCAGTCCGAGATACCCATTTGGCTGAAGAAGTAGATTTATTATTTTTAGTAGAATGACATCTGCACAAAATAATGAATCGTAAAAATTCACAAGCAGAAGTTGTTTATGTAAATTTTTAATTATGTGTAACTATATATTATTGCTTAAAAAGCATATAAACCTAGAAATTTTTATTAGCTATAATTCCATGCAGCAAGTGCAAGTCTAAAACTAAGGGGCAATTTGTAATGAAATATTTTTCTAACCATCAAAAAAATTTATAATTTAAAAACATGTTGCAATTAGATTCATTTGTGGAGTTAACATATCACTAAAATGATCAGAAAATAGAAGTAAAATTGTCATAACAGATAATGATGAATTAACGTAATGATTTTTTTGTAAAAAAATAACATAAAAGGATAAAAACGTAAAAGCATATTAATATTTTTTTTTCAGAAAAAAGGTGATATACATATGAAATTGCCGTGTAAAAAGGGTACTTGTAGAGTTCTAGATGTTGACTAATTGAAGGCTATAGAGTCAATTAGTTCGTCAACACGTTATTTTCCACACGACGACTTGCTTTTCATCACCCAATAACGTAATGGTCAGTCAACACAAACCATTATTTTATTTCATACCTATACACTATACCAAACTTTTTAAGGTTTTCTTTTTAATTTTAAATTATTATTAATTATAAATTATTATTAATTATAAATTATTATAAATTATTAGTATTTGTATATACATGATTTACTTATTATTTCTCAATAAATTATTATATATAGATGTGTGTGTACTCGACCAACACGGCAACACCACAATATAATTATAAAGATATCTAATATTACGTTCATAATATATTGAATATTTCATAAGATCTTCATCGTAATATATGCTTTACATAAATTATTCAAACAAAAAAACATTTTGAAAACTTTATGTAATCATCATTTTGATGACCCTCAATTATATAATCCAAAAATTCCAAATAACTAAATTAATAATGAATTATGGATCTATCGTAGTTCCGTCGATAAAACCTAATTTCAGCTTGGCTCCAAGTGCCATTTTAATTGTGCGACTCCAACCAAGGAAATTCCCTCCATTGAAAGGTGTATTAGTAAGTGTCATGCCAGGATGATCAGAAGTTGCAAGATGCAAAGGATCATTGGCGACATTTTGCGTGTTTGATTCTGGATTTCTCCTATCGTCAGCCATTGACGATGAAAGCAATCAAGCGTAAAACTAGTCTCTGATACCATATGAAAACGGAAGAGTAAGGAATTGTGTTCTGTTATCGAACTGAATTGATTCATACAGGAAGAGGAAAGCGTATATATATATATATACACAAGATCTGTTGCTAAATAACAGAAGCATAAAACTAACTCTAACAAACTTATATTTACATTTAAGTCCCTTAAGAATTATAAATGATATTATAGTCTTCAGATCAATATCCACACATTTGAAAATTCTAATATACAAACTAGATTTATTTATACTTATATATCAATATTTTTTATGCGTGTTTATTATATATATTTTATAGATAATGATGAAAATTATAATAATACCATCTTTTATGAGTGTTTAAAATATAATTTATGAATTATGAAGTGGTATTAATGGCCCACACTCTTCATATTTAAAGTTGTAAAGAAACCAAATCAAATAAAAGAATATAAACAATTAAAAAGTAGAAAAGCAGAGCACTCTCGTGGAGCAGCCAATTTTATAACTCAATTGCTCATATCCATGCCTCTGTTTCAGTAACCATCGATCATGTCTGCATCATTTCGTTATATTCTTCTCACCATAATAATATCCCAAATATCATCATCATCTTCTTCTTCTTCTTCTCCAGGCCATGTGTTAACTCCAGGCTCATCTCTATCTGCTGAAAATAAAGACCATCTTTTGGTTTCTCCAAACGGGCTTTTCATGGCCGGTTTTCATCAAGTAGGAAAGAACGCCTATTGTTTTGCTGTGTGGTTCTCCGAGCAAGCCACAGGAAGTCCAACTGTGGTTTGGATGGCTAACCGAGATGCACCCGTAAACGGAAAGCAATCAAAACTCTCCTTGTGGAAACATGGAAATCTTGTTTTGATAGATGCTGGTCAATACGTTATTTGGTCAACCCAGACAGAGGCAACTTCTTCTTCCTCAATTCAATTGCAGCTCCATAACACAGGTAACCTTGTGCTCCATGAAGGACAACAGAAGCTGCTTTGGCAAAGTTTTGATCATCCAACAGATACCCTTCTTCCTAATCAACCATTCACAAAAAACACAAAGCTTGTTTCTTCAAGAAGTTCCACTAATTACTCTTCAGGTTTCTATAAACTCTTTTTCGATAATGATAGCATCCTCAAACTTCTTTACGAAACTCCACAAACAACTAGCCTTTACTGGCCTGATCCCAGGCAACAACCATGGAACGTTGGGAGATTTCAGTACATAGATAGTCGAAGAGCAGGCCTTGATTCTCATGGTCAATTCAACTCATCAGATGGTTTCAGCTTCTTTTCGGCTGATTTTGGGATGCAGCGACAAAGAATAATGAGAATTGATACTGATGGCAATGTAAGAGCTTACAGCCTCGTTGAGCATGAAGGAAGAATGAGTTGGGAAGTCCAATGGCAAGCCATTTCTCATTCTTGCAGGATTGATGGTACTTGTGGACCAAACAGCCTGTGTACTTATTCTCAAGATTCAGGTAGAAGATGCAGTTGCTTACATGGGTTCAAGATGGTGAATTCTCAAGATTGGAGTTACGGGTGTGAACCTGAATTCAAGCTATGCAAGCAAGATGAATGTGATTTCATTGAGTTTGGTAACGCCGAATTCTATGGTTACGATACTCGGATGCGCCGTAACTATAGTCTTGATGCTTGCAAAATCGATTGCTTACAGGATAACGATTGTAAAGGGTTCCAATTAGGATGGAAGCCTGACAAGGGGTTTTATTGTTTCATGAAGGCTTCTTTGCATAACGGGTATCTAATGGGGATCGACAAAATTGGTTCTATCGCTATGATATATGTCAAACTACCAAAGAGTTTAGTATCATCTTTTGGTCAGAAAAACAATGTCAGTCGATCAATCTTTAGATGCCCGCTCCCAGTGATGAGTCCCATAATGAGGTCTTATGAGAGAAAACATGACATTAATAATCAATTTCGACTCTTGATTGTTTTCGGATGCACCATTGGGTTTATCGAGATTATCTGTATAGTGTTTTTCTGGTATTATAGCAGTAAACAACCGTCTACAACAGAGCAAAGTTATTTTCCAGCAGCAACAGAGTTCCGAAAATTCACATACAGGGAGTTAAAGAAGGCATCACGCAACTTCAGAGAAGAGATTGGGAGAGGCGGTGCTTCCATCGTGTATAAAGGCAAGTTATCCGACAATAGGATTGCAGCAATCAAGAGGCTCAAGAACACTAATCATCAAGGGGAGGCTGAATTTCAAGCGGAGATAAGCACGATTGGGAGGGTGAATCACAAGAATCTGACAGAGACATGGGGTTATTGTGCTGAAGGAAAGCATAGGCTTGTTGTTTACGAGTTCATGGAGAATGGATCTTTGGCTGAAAACTTGAGGCTTGGTAAACTGGACTGGATTACAAGATTCAATATTGCAGTAGGCACTGCAAAAGGACTGGCTTATTTACATGAAGAATGCTTGGAGTGGGTTCTACATTGTGATGTAAAACCCCATAACATACTATTGGATGCTGATAACAATCCTAAAGTTGCAGATTTAGGGTTGTCAAAACTGTTGGATAGAGATGGTAACGATGAGTCAAACTTCTCGATGATGCGAGGGACTCGAGGATACATGGCTCCAGAATGGGTTTTTAATCTTCCGATCACCTCAAAAGTTGATGTATTTAGCTATGGGGTTGTGATATTGGAGATGATAACAGGAAGGAGTCCAGCAACGAAGAATAATGAAAACGGCAAGAGCGAACATGCGCTGATTGACTGGGTGAGAGTTAAGATTCAAGAGATAGAAGGAACAAAATCTTTGGTAGATCCTTCGATTAGAAGCGAATATGATGAGAGTAGCATGGAAAACCTGCTTAGAATTGCATTGCAATGTGTTGAAGAAGACAAGGATTCAAGACCCTCTATGAGCCAGGTGGTTAATATGCTTCTCCATGTGTAACACCCATTAAAACTTCTCTAGTTTGACCCTGCTTGTTACAGGTTAACAAACATTGTACAAATGTTTTAATAAAATTGTAATTAAGATGCTAAAAACCTAAATGTGTCTTTTAAGAACAGAGAAATTATGCATAATCACAATTCTACGTGTTCAGAACTTCATTTAAGGAAGGAAAGAAATGGAAATGAAAGGAAATCTATAAAAATTTGGGTTTCATAAAACTTGTTGGGAAGGAAAAGGATGGAAATATGTTTGATTCTTACTCTCATTGTTTCCTTTCAAAATTAGGAAGGAAACCAATTTCAAGTCATTCTTCTCTCTTCTTTCCTTTTTATTCTTTGCTTTCCCTCAAATGGAACACTGTTACTGACGGTCAATTTTAAAAGTTATAGTACATATGAAAATACCAAAAAAAAAAAAAAAAATTTTCATTACCACTTCAACTACAATTTATATGACCGTTTTTCGTAACCACCTTCGATTACATGACATGTACTTTTTTAACTTATTATAATGCACATGACTAAAGATACAAAATCACGTAAGCCACTTGTGATTACCTGACAAAAAATTTTAATGTCAAATCCAAATATTACAATATCAATTTTACATCACATCTAAAGATTTTTTTTAATGTAAAAAGTGATCAAATCTTTGGTTACATCTTATTTATTAATGGGCAATACTAAATATACACCCCCCATTCACTAATTTTTATTAATCATACACCCCCCCTTAATTAATATTAAAAAATTTCTTAATTACCCTAATGATTATCTAATTATTATATGGGACCCACATATTGTCAAATCAAGTCTAACTTTTCAAGATTTTTTATTATGGTGGGACCCACTTTTTTTTATTCATACACTCCCCCTCTTATCACATCACCTTTTTTTTGTTTTTTATTGAGGTGGGGCCCACTTTTCTTTATTCATACACCCCCCTCCTATCATATCACCTTTTTTTTTGTTTTTTTTATCAAGGTGGGACCCACATTTTACATATATATATGCTCATCTTATTTTGCAATCAAAATGTCAAGGTGGAGAAATAAACATATAAAGAAAGGTGGAGAAATAAACCTACAGTGCTCTTCTTTTGCAATCAAAATGTCAAGGTTTGATGATATTGTAGTTGATAACACGACAGACTTCACTGCTACAGAGGTATTTTTATGAACTATTTTCCATATTTATTATTTAAAGCTACGCTATGTTTTTATTAATTAATGTACATAATTTTTGTAGGATTTTCCTACTTTTGATGATTTAATGAACTGGGTTAACAACGTCGCAAGATCTCTTGGTGTTATCATTATTAAAAAACGTTCAAAATTATCAAAAAAAAAATGAATTAAGAAAAGTATGGTTACAATGCGAACGTGGCGGTGTGTATAAAGATTCTAGTTCTAGCAGAGAGAGTGTCACAAAAAAAATTGGTTGTCCGTTTGAGTTGGTAGCTTGTCGTAATGATAATAAGTCATGGAATTTAACTGTGCTATGTGGCACACACACTCATGCAAATGCCTCAAGTTTTGAGGGACACGCATTCGCAATGCGTTTGAATGAAGATGAAAAGAATTTGGTCGCAGAACTAACCAAAGCTAATGTCCCACCACGTAATATTCTTACAATTATAAAAAGTCAAAATGAATGTAATTTTTCGTCTATATCAAATGTGTACAATGAACGACATAAATTAAAGAGGTCCGTGTACCGTGGTAGCACCCGTATGGAGGCTCTTATGATAGCTTTGGAGGCTAACAGTTTTCTATATGAGGTGAATGCAAATCAAGAAACAAATATGTTAGAAGATTTATTCTTTTGCCATCCAACATCTTTAGGGATCTGGCAATCATTTCCACAAGTGTTATTGATCGATGCAACGTACAAGACAAAGAGCTACAATCATCATTTGATTAGCGAAATTCCTAAATGTTTCCATCCTTATATCATTGGAATTCAAGATGTTAAAGGTGATGGAAACTGTGAGTTTCGTTCAGTTGCTGTTGCTATGGGTCGAAATGAGGAGGAATGGCTTGCAATACGTCGAGAACTACTAGAGGAGCTAAATAAAAATAGTAAGCAATATAAAAGCATTTTTGATAGTGAATACAAGCGCTTAGAAGAATCTCTCAACTTTTTTGAGTATCGTGATGCACCTTTTCATAACTGGATGCGGATGCCTTACACTGGTCTTCTGATCGCAAATAAGTATAACTGTATATTTCACTATCTAACAAATGCACGCTGCTTAACATATTTTCCTCTTTGGTCAAAGCCGCAGTCTCCAAAAGAAAATCATGTCATTACACTCGCATTTGTACATAACAACCATTTCGTGAAGGTTGACTTACGTGAGGGATACCCAATGCCAGAGGTTTCTGGCTACAATCGGTCAAAAAAAAGCCGAAAAAAAGAAAGCGAATGGGTTAAAATGTATGAAGATCGTTTACTCGCTTATAAGGAACTTAATTGTAGCATTGATCTTAATGTTGTACCGCTTGAGTGATAATGCATGTACTGTTCAATGGTGATTTAATTCAAGTTTAATATTATTAAATAATTGTTTATATCTTTACATCAAATCATTAATCAAATCATTAAATCAAATCATTATTAAATAAATGTTATTTTGTCAAATCATTATATATCAAATCAAAATCATTATACAATCATTGGGGTAATTAAAGTGTAATTAAGGGGGGGGGGGGGTGTATAATTAAAAAAAAGGGGGTGTAGGAATAAGCATTGCCTTATTAATAGATAAACCTTAAGGAACCACTATAAATATATAATTTGATTTTGGACCTTATTTTGGGAGTACAAACCAAGACGTTATTCTTCAATCAATTTAAATTTAATCTCGTTCTCAGGATTCTCAACTTATTATAACTCAAATTTCTTTGTAAGTAGAGACTAATCAGACATCAAAGAATTCTTTGTCTCAATAATTATGCTGTATATTCTTAAGGTAAGTATCTTGACTTTTTTAAAAAGAAGTTCTTTAAAAAGATTATCTTCATTCATCCAGTTATGCTCATACACTTTAGATTGTTCAGTTACATCATGCAAATTACGTTCTAAATCTAGCAGTTTAACATGCAATTTCATGACTTTCATCGCTGAAATGAAAGTTTTCTTAAATTGAGTTGAAAATTTGATGGCCTATATGTTACCCTTCAAGTTGTTTGTTGCATTGTACAACTTAAGTTGTTTGTTGCATTGACCATTTCATTTGTTTTTTGTAAGTATGCTCTGTTTGTGGAATAAAATTCATATAAATTAGAATTTAGATCATTTGTTTAGAGCTTTGAATTATAAATATAGATAGTTAAAATTTATTTATATTCCATCAAACTTTTTGTTATAAATATAGATAGTTAAAATTTATTTATATTCCATCAAACTTTGAATTATAAATATAGATAGTTAAAATTTATTTATATTCCATCAAACTTTTAATCAATCATTAAAATTATTCCTTACCAAGCATACTAAGAATTAAATTTTTTTTTAAAAAAATTTTTATTCCATAATCCAAGTGGATAGCAACACTTTAGGATCATTCGTCATCCCATACGGCATCTCCAAGGAAATGTATAATTCAAATATAAGTCTTTATAAAATGGGCTACCTTATTTATTTAAACCCTAGATAGGAATGGCTAGTAACAATAAAAGTAGAGGCTAAGACGTATAGCAAGGCAAATTAAATCAACGATCACATATCATATATGTTTTATTAAAATAGAGTCTAAAAAAACCCAAATGTATTTTTTAAGAACGCAAAACTACAAACAATCATATAGGGATAATTACTAAATTGGTCAATCTTAAAAGCTATAGTACATTTGAAATACCCAAAAAAAATATTATCATTACCAATTTAACTACGATTTACATAACTTGTTTTTCATAACCACCTCCAATTACATGACATGTATTTTTTTAACTTATTATTATATACATTTACATGACTAAAGATACAAACTCACATAAGAAACTTGTGATCACCTGACAAAATCTATTTATGTCACATCCAAAGATTACAGAATCAACTTTATATCACATGTAAGGATTTTTTTTTACGTAAGCAATGATCGAATCTTTGGTCACATCTTGATTATTAATAGATAAAACTTAAGATACCACTATAAATATATAAATTTAATTGTTTTTCTCAGATATATGTATAGATTAAATTAATGATGAAGAAAATCAACATGCCATACGTGTTATTACCCAAAATAATGTTTTATTTGAAATTACATTACATTTTTAAAGTTAGAAAACTTTAAAATACATTAAATAATACATCATGCATCTCATCAAAACGATTTTAAAACCATTCAGGCAAGATATGTTAGAAAAACTATAATCACATTGAACGAAATTAGGAATCACAAATCTCGAATGTGTTGGTGATTTATCACCAATATTATTTAAGTGTAATGGGATGAACTTGTTGACCAAAATAATCTTATTACATAATGTACAAGTTGGGTTGGTGCGGAGTGCACACATGTTCAATATTGTTTAAGATTAATTACCGGGGGTTCGGGGGCAGCGCCCTCGATAGCGGGGTTCCAGGGGCGGCAGCCCTTGGTAGCGGGGTCCAAGGGGTGGCAGCCCCTGGCGGGGTCCAAGGGGCAGAGCCCCTGACAAATAATTACCCGCCGTTTTGGTCATTTGAGGGGTACACGAAAATCAGTAACATATTCAATATTCTTTGTTCGTTATTTCTCTGAGTTTTATCCGATTGGGATTTTGATCGCACCGTCGAAATACTTCAATCTGAAAGTGTATCACGACTCTCAGATTATTCTAGTATTTTTGCAACCCGTATTTTCTACAGAATGAACTTGTGATCGTTTATGAATTACTTTTTGTAAACAACAATTTGACCCTATCTAATTATCTATATTTTCCAAATTTTGTTTCGGGATAATTCACAAGAAAAAAACATTAATTACAGATTGTAGAGTTCGTTTGTATATATAAGTTTTCATACGAATTTTTTGGACAAGATCAAGTTATTCAACACTATAATCGCCTATTGTGGTTGGTTTATCAGCATCAGCAAGCTGCACAACGGTAGCATCAGCATCAGCACCAGCAACATCAACATTTGTTGATTTAAGGTTGTTAAGTCTTTATGCTTGCTTATCAAGGTTAACAAATGGAGAGAAAATTTACACAAACAACTTGAGGAGCTCTCTGCCCCTTGAACCCTGCTAGACTAAAACATTACTTATAAAAATATACACTTCGCTAGTAAGAACCATATCTTAACTGGTCAAAGATATTACACTAAAAGAACAACAAATACATTGTAGATTTCATGAACAGTTTTTTTTACATTATAAGCCTAACAAAATGTAGGAACTAATACAAAGCAAAAATAATGCTACTCTTCTCGTGAGTTGAGTAAGCATACAAAACATAATCCCTTGATAGCGAATGGCCTTTTTACTGAGGGTTTGGTGGACGGCTATTGGCAGCTGAGACTCTTGAACCCCACTCCAGCAACTCTTTGCTCGTATCATCCTTGTGAACGATCACTTCAATGAAGCATAAGCAGTCCTTCTTGGCTCCAGTTGCCGTTTCAATAGCTTCAATAAGCTCCTCTTCACAAAACACCTGCAGATTCAAAACAGTTTTAATGATAGCATGATCAAATGTTTCAATATTCAGTTTTTAAGTATGACAAAATGTTAAACCGCACCTTGCTCGTCCAGCACTTGCCCTGACCATTGTGGATTGCATCAACAAAACCAGTGTAATTCCAATTCTTGATCACATTATACGGCCCATCATGAATCTCCACTTCAATGGTGTAACCACCATTGTTTATCAGGAAGATTATATTCTTCTGCCCACAACCAATCATTGTTGACACATCCTGGGCAGTAACCTGAAAGCTGCCATCACCAATGCAAGCAATCACTCGTTTATCTGTTGCAGCCTGTGCATACCCAAGTGTAGCACCCACTGACCACCCAATAGACCCATATTGCATCTGGAACTCGTAACTGCAAAATCAATTTAAAAATTAATGAAGTTAAACTTTGCACAGATATATGATCTGTTGTTGTATACAATAATGAACTTGGCAATTTTGGCTTTGTAAATAGGCTATACCCGCATCCTTTTGGCAATTTTAGCTTTTGGCAATTAAACCATGAATCCCCAGTTTCAGCAATCACAGCCGTATCACCAGACAACATATTCTGTATATGCTCAAACAGAACGTTTACCCTCAATGGTTCCTTAGGATCGCTCTTGACAGGATGCCCTTCAGGCACATAGATTCTATGATAGTTTTCATAGGCAGTTGTGTTTTTCTTAAGCCTCTTTGCCAAACCTTGCAAGAAATCTTTCATTAACACACAACCGAAAGTTGGCCCATTACCGATCACTACACGGTCAGGCTGCAAGATTATTGCCTTCTCCTTCTTGAGGAGGAGGGAATAACCAACAGAGCTGTAGTCGTTGAATATGGGTCCAGCAAATAAGTAAGCATCAGCAGATTCGACAATTTCCGCACAGAAAGCTGTGCTTACAGCACCCCAATATGTTCCAATGAAATGAGGATGGTGCTCAGGAAATAGCCCTTTCCCTGACGGCATCACAGCAACAGCATAGCCACAAGAGTCAGCCAATTCAACGAATGTGTTGCATACCTTTGCAACACGCATTTTAGGCCCAGCAACCATCACCGGCTTCACTGCCTTGTTCAAGAACTCTGCTGCTGCCTCAATAGCTGCTTCCAAACCCATCTGATTACTCAACCTACACCATCCATACACCCCAAATTTCAAAATCAAATTAAATATGATCATTCAGTCTTTGAAATGGGACGACAGATCTAAAAGATATTTTTAGAACTCACTTGGGTGAGAGAGAAAACGGAACAGGTTCGCGGCTAAAAGTAGGATGAGGAATTGCAGGCAAATTGCAGCTTATGCTGATGTAAACAGGCTTGCTTTCTTTCAGGGCAGTCGAAACCGCAGTGTCGATCAGTTCATGTGCATCCTCCAAATTGTTAACTACGGCCTACATACAAAATAGTAATAAGCTAAGAAACGCATTCAGCATGTTCTTAAATCATCCCATCATCATACATCTCAGCCACACACAGTCAATGTATCAGAAGCAGAGCAACCACAAGTTTCTCAAAACATAGTTCTAAATCATTATAATAAGAACATCATGCCATCATCTTAGGGAGCATAAGTTTCCGATAGCAAGAATCAGAACACGTTACCCATTTCTAGTATAACTAAAACTAACGCCTAGTTGCTTGTGATTTCTGTATCTGTATCAACCTTATGACCTATAGTTATACTACATCTGATCAATTTATGGCGGCGCCAAGCATACAGGATCATAGAAATTTAAACGATCAACGAAATCAAATGATATCATGCAAGAAATGCGTGGGCTTAAGATTAATTGGATAAGAAGGGTGCCATGGATACAAGATCGAATAAATTGAAATCATATGATAGACGTAGTGTGTGCAACTGTAAGTGATTAGGTTTATATATACCTGATAGCAAGTGACGGTCTGAAAGCAACGAAGCTCTTGACTAAAATCCGGCAAACCAATAGTATGATGAAGAATTCTGTTAGTACCGTAATCATTGGAATTAGGTCCACCGACTATACAAATGAGCGGTAGATTCTCACTGTATGCTCCAGCAATGGCGTTGAGCACACTAAGGCCGCCGACGGTGAAGGTGACGACACATGCTCCGACGCCGCGAGACCTAGCGTAACCGTCAGCTGCGTATCCAGCGTTGAGCTCGTTGCAGCAGCCAACAAGGTTGAGGTCAGGCTCAGAGATGAGGTGATCGAGTAGAGTGAGGTTGAAGTCGCCAGGTACAGAAAAGACGTCATGAACACCGATCTGGACAAGGCGACGAGCCAGGTGACGGCCGAGAGTGGCGTCAGAGAAGTTGAAAGGAACGGTGGATGTGTGGAGGGCGGAAACGCCACCGTGAGGCGGAGGACAACCGACATCACCGTTTGGGACGGTAACAACGTCCAATGAACAGATTTTCGTGTCCATAGTGTAGGATGGATGACACGAGTCAGGTAGTAGTGTCTGGAAATATGGAATAAAAAGAGTAGTAAAGTTTTTAAAGTATTGTAAATTGAAATGATTTTGAAGAGTGAGGAAAGCAAAGCGGTGAGTCCGTGTTTATATACTACGATACGATACACGTAAGCTTGACAGATACACACAACTGGGACCTGACCTCCAATACAATAGGCGGTTTTTAGAAATGGTTTCTGAAACAGCTGACGCCGAATACAATTCTATTCTACGTTGCTGTTAAAAAGATATTTTATTTGCTATATAATATTATTATACAATAACATTTTATTCAATGAGAATAAAAAATTTATATTTACAAATCAAAAGCCAATATATGTTCTAATCTAGATTAACTATTAAATGATCTGTGACTGTTTTATCACCTGTCATTCTCTCATGATACTAAATGACATGTTTATATTTAACATTTGTCAATTAATATTCCTAAATTAACATTTAATTTTAAGTTAATTATAGAAATTTAGGAGTGAATCTCATTAAAATCTAACCAACTAAGACCAAATTTACCTTCAATATGTTGTAAACATATTGTTTTCAGATTTTTATTTTACAAAAAAATTAACAGACACACACACACACACACATATATATATATATATAACTTTAGATATATATTATTTTAATAAAAAATAAGTTGTTAAAAGTAATCATGTGAAACATGAGTTAATAAAATAGTTAATAAATAAGCTAAAAAATCTTACATTTCCAATATTTTATTTTAGGAAAAATTATACAAAAAACATCAAAGTACAAATTTTTTTCGATTAAGTCTTTATTTCATTGTTTTCCTGATAAGTCCCCGAACTGCTTAAATCTTTTAAATTGGTCTGTAATATGTTATAACAGGTTAACATGCTTAAACCTATTTTGTAAAAACCATCAAAATATAAAATTTTATCGATTAAGTCCCCATTTCATTTTTTTTAAAAACGACGATGTTTATTTCGATGACAAAACATGTCATGTTTGTCTACATCAAAATAAGTTGGTTTTAAAATAATATTTTTTTCAAAACGACGATGGTTGTCTGAAAATTATATTTTTTAAAAGTCCGGTATTCCAGATAACATAAGTTGGTTTAATATAAAAACATAAATGATGATTATTTCGATCTCATGTTTGTCTATACCAAAATTTTTAAATATATTTAACTAGTTCATCCCGACTAAACTTTAAACAATAAAAATGATCGTTTTGATTATCATTTTGTTTTATTTATTTGCATCCACGTATGTGTGACGTTAGTATCAATTGAACAATCACTTAAATTGATAAAACAACAAATATAATGAGTTTTATCAAGATAAGGGATGTATGTGGTAAAAAAATTAGTTGAGGGATCTATAAGACAAAATAATTTAGTTAAGCGATTTATAAGATAAAATAATTTAGTTGGAGGACTTAATCGAAAAAAAATCATAGATTTTTAAAATTCACGTCAGCAATTTGCAACCCGCTCTACAGGTTACCGGCAACTTTTCTTTAGAAAAACACCAAATTCGTGATTTTTATTTTGTTAAGGGACTCATCAGACAAAAAAATTGATTGAGAGATTTTATCGGAAAGAACTTGTAGTTTGATGGTTTTTTACGAAAATTTTTCTTTACCTAATATAACACCTGTCAAATAAACACTGTTTTACTAAAGTTTAATAAAAAAAATTTATAGATTTATAAATATAGATTATCGACATAAATTTACTAAAGTTTTAATTTAAAATTCAAGTAAAATTAGATCATATCCAATTTATTCAAATATAATTTAATAATTAATTAACTAAAATTTAATAAACACTAATTTCTTTTACTTATTATATATATCTTTATAAATAGTTTTAAAAAATCAACTCATACATTTACGCGGGTATTAATTATATAATATAAGTGAATTTTTTGTTTTATAATCCTTATTTTTTTTTATACATACCAAATAAAAAGGTTATATATAATGATACCAAGTAAACAAACATTTTAACATTCCATGAACATCCATGATCACCCGACACCCGTTGTCATATATATAGCAATAGCATTTTCAATTCACACACCTTAAATCTGGGTTTGACGTACGGTGGCGGACTGGCGGCTTTTGAATTTGAAGAAGTTTTAATAAATCTGGGAACACAAATTGGTTTTGACTTTGGTTTTAAATAATTAAATGAAATATTATCCAGACAATTTTATCGATTAATATTGAAAAAAACCCTATGAACTTTCATGAATTTATCGATTAAGTCACTGTATTTTTTTTCCGAGTGTTTAAGTCCCTAGATAATTTTTGTCTTATTCAAAACAATATATGACCTGTTTAGCAGGTCACTAACTGGTAGTCCGGTAAACGGTACAGTGACCTAAACAAGAAAAAAAAAGTCCGACTTAATCGTGAAAATAGGAAAATAAAGTTGGTTTTTTTAATAATAAATTATTCGAGGAACTAATTATTTTGTCTGTTAAGCAGGTAGTAGGTTAAAATTACATATTTT
Source organism: Centrapalus pauciflorus (assembly GCA_020465985.1). Lineage (NCBI taxonomy): Eukaryota > Viridiplantae > Streptophyta > Magnoliopsida > Asterales > Asteraceae > Centrapalus > Centrapalus pauciflorus. The sequence goes on along the minus strand of JAANYP010005003.1, from coordinate 166,963 downwards.
TGAATAAGACAAACTTTGTTTAGAGACTTAAATACTCGGAAAAAAAGTTCAGTGACTTAATCGATAGTGGCGTGAAAGTTCGTGGAGTTTTTCAGTATTATCCCAATAATATATATATACTTGCAGGTTCGTACCCACATACTAGGTATGGGGGTCAACGATAAAATTTTCAATTTACGGTATATTTTTTTTGACCCCCATGACTTTTAAAGTTCGACCCATTAGCTCTCACTCGGAGTAAAAATATTGGCTCGCACGAGCCCTGATTTCAAAGCTGCATTCGTGTCCGCAGGTGCTGGCGTACACGAGTTCAGTGGATTTTTTGGGTCCAAGATTTGCACCCCCCCCCCCCCCCGTGATTGGGTAGGTATTGGAGTAAAACCACAAACAATCTTGTCATGACTTTAAACAATCATCCTTATGAACCCACTTTGGTTTTCATCTTCCTTCCTATGTGGGACTCAAGTTCTCCCACTAGAATGAGTTTTATTCATTCCAAACACCAATCTTTGAGCATCGATATCTCAATTATTATAGCTCCGTTTTGGACGTTCTTTGCATCGTTGGAATCCTCTATTCAAGGATAATACAAACTCACAAAATATTAATTATATATTTCATAATTATATATAATTATATTTGGTCAAAAAACATGGAAAATACATTTTTTTTTGAAAAATTTACATTTTTTTCCATATCGTGGCTATAAAATTCCGTCCCTCATAAAAAAAATTTATGGGTCCGCCACTGTATACTTGGTGAAAGTGCTTATAGCTAGGTGAGAATCAAATTTTATGACATTACACCTTTATACATTATTCAATAATGAAAATACTATTCATAAGTGGGTTTTGCTAATTTGTTCATCTCACACCAACAAAGAAAAATAATTTATAAATGGATTTTGCTAAAATGTGCTAGAGAAGGATATCTAAGTATTAATTATATTTAATTGTGCTAAAATGCACTAGAAGAGACTTTTGCAAAAGACTATTTGTTGGTTGGTTTTGCTAAAGTGTGCATATTTGTTTTATTATTTATATGTAATTTATATAACGAGAATCTTTACATGTTCTTATATTTTATTCATTTAAAAATTAATTTACTTAAAACTAATTAACTCTTAGACATTTTGAAAATAAGATTTATTTTGTCTATAATAATTTTGGTTTATAATAACTTTAATGTTTTTAATGTCTTATTTTGGTATCTTTGTGTTTACTTGAAAAATCAATTTTATTTTATATTCAGTTTAACATATTGCTTGATTAATTCTAATTAGGTTGTAATGTTTAGTTTATTAAATATTTTTTATATTAATAACATTATTATTTCAAATATTGATCACACCAATAAATTTGTTTTACTATATTATTAGTTCATGGTCATTTTTAATTATATATTATAACTTTTGTTTATTGTAATAACTACGATAGATGATAAATGTGTGTTTTGTAGCGTACATACGTGTGTGTAATAACTACGATAGATGATAAATGTGTGTGTGTATCATTTGGTTGGTGATTAGTTTTTTCTCCAACCTATTCAATTTATTTAATTTATTTTAAATTTTAATAGATCTTTTTATCTTTTATGTTAAATTTTATCTTAATTAATAAATAAAGTATGATTTAATCGTTTAAACTGTATCTATTAAAATACAAAAAATGCATAGCTATACATTCGTCGCATCGCACGGACACCACATAACTTGTTGAAGACGTTTTTGAAACACAAAATATAATTATAATAAATAAAATGAAAATAAAATTAGTTTTTTTTTTTTGAATAGTATAAAAGAAAATTAGTTGTGAAGAAAAGAAGCATTTTGCATCAGATGATGTTACTGGAAAAACTTCCTCGTGATTTAAATAAAGGAAAAGAAAAGTCTAGACTGAAGGCTGGGGTGGAGATACACGTAGCACATCAACCTTCCACTAAACCAACACCCATATATATGCCATATCATTAATTATAATTAATTAATACAAACAAATGTATTAGGTAACATTATTTGATTATCGAAAATTTAGAATTAGACCCATTCGATTGTAATCAAAAAATATTTTTAAATACTTATTTCTTATTTGTTTTTTGCAATAAGCTCTTTTAGAGTATTTATATGTTCACGTGAAAAGATATTTTAAGGTGACTGCAAACATGAAAATGACTTCATAAATTTAATCTTTTAAAAAACAAAATGAAAAAAAAAACTTAATGATATGAAGAAATAGAAATTCTGAAAGACCATGCTTACATATGCTTTTAAGAAATAAGTGTCATAAGTTGACGTTGCATTCTATAGATTAATTAAAATATTTTGCAACATAGTTTTTGTTTGTTTTTCTTTTTAATGAATTAATGTGTAAAATAATGACTAATGAATATCAAAATAAATATATCTTAACAAGTTATCTAAGTGTCAATTTCGTTTATTTATAACTATTCTAGCAAAATGTAATTAATTGCTAAGAAATTTATAAAATAAAAAAGAATGCCCCAAGTAACAATTTTAATGTGTTATTAACTTTCATAATTTTATCAATTAATTCATTATACTTATGTTGTTAATATTAAAAAACTTGTTCTGGTTCTTATCTTCAAACATAATTAATAGATGATATCAATGTATCAGAGATTATGTAAGTTCATCAGTTGACGATTAAGACATATAAAGTATTTTTGACTGTTTTAGAATATCTGATATTAATTAAAGAAATATCAGTATATCATAAAAAATAATAATAATAAGTTTCAATTTCTCATTTGCTTCCTTTAATTCTAGTTCACATCTGGACGACTTTAACCAAAGGGTCTTTGACCTAGCGGTAAGAGGGTGTAGATATAAGTGAAAGGTCCCGGGTTCGACTTCCGATGAAGGCAAGTTGAAATTTAGGTGGTGAAAATAAGTCATGTGGTAAAGGAGTAGTTTAGGAGTAGGAGTAGTACAGTTTACCGTTAAAAAAAAAATCTGGACGACTTTGAATTGTATTAATGGTTTAGGATGAAGTATAAATAATCGGACTGTCCAACAAAAACAATATATAGTCAACACAATTCGAAAGGCTATTTTACAACCAATTAATTTTTGATACCGAGTTCTTTATGTACACAAAATTCATTTGATAAAAATTGAACCATTATTCACATTAGTTTTATATTAAATAATGTCATTTTTTGTTTTTTTTTTTTTTCAAATGTTCCCTACTTGACATGAAAATATGTTATGTAATTTATCTCCTTCATTTAGCCATGCAGTTTTATCATCTTTATTTATGCATTTATTAAATTATATATATATATTGCCGACGGAGCAGAGAGAAAAAATGCTCACGTGGCGCAATATTAGTGGTTAAAATTCAGAAAATTAAGGCTTATTAGGCACAACATGATTGGTTAAAATTCAGAAAATTAAGGACGCTGATTTGGCGCAATATAGTTTGTTAAAATTCAGAAAATAATGGGATAACATCAACAATCCTATCAATACTAACAAACTTGCATAAAATAATGGGATATTTATCTACGTATACAAATTACAACTACACATTAATTATTCAAAATTATTATTTTTATAGTTTTATAAAACAGATATAAATAGTTGATTATTCTAAATTTTTCATTTATAAATATATATATTTTAATTAATATAGATTAAAATTTTAGTTTACAGATAAAACAATATTATATATTCTATTATAATTAACAAAATATAATGAAATATTTTTTTATATATCGTTTGTTTACTTTCTTTTAAATTTAATAATTTTATATAATGTTTATCTAATAAATTTATAAGCAAATGGAAAAAAACTTATTAAATATATATAACATTTACATTTAGATTTAAATTTTATTGATTATTCGGTTTAATAAACATATAAAATACGGCAGATAAACATATAAAAGTAGTTTTTTAATCAGCATATATTATAAAATAGGTAAACATATGACATTCATTATTTAGAAAAAATTATGTGCTAGCTTACTTTTTTTACTACGAGCCATTTTTATCGTCACGTGCGTTGTATCAAAATTGTGTCATCCCTAATTCAAATCTCAGAAAAAAACATCGTGTTGATATACTTTTTTTACATTTAAAGCTTCTCATTATTTTGTGTTGTTTATGTATTAATGTTTCAAAATTACACATATTTTAATATTTTTTCAGTATACCATGAAAAACAATGAAGATCCCTGCTAATAATGAAGCAATAATGTTTCAAATAAATTTTTAGCCAATGAGAAATGTCATTTGCCATTTTAATTGTTCAATGTGATTTTATTAAGATTTATTAAATTTTTTTATGATAAATGTTTTGTTTGATAACATTTTATTAATTGGTTTAAATAAATTATTATTATAAAATTATGTTAGACGATATTGTAAGTAATACTTTGCAAATATGTGTTTGTATATTAGTTGATGGAAAAATAATGGGTTTTCATTTCATTGTAAATTATTATTATTTTCCTATATTCTTCATTCTTATACATGATTTTTTTATAACTAAAATCAGTCTTTTGATCAACTCACATATATTAAACTAGATATGTATAGACTTCAAATATAATTATGTGTAATAATTAATATTCATGATTAATATAAGTAACATTTTCTTCGCAAACAATGTATAGTTTTCTTAAAAAAAATAAATTTTTGTTGTGTCATCAATTAATTATAAAAATCAATGGGGTGTAGCCCATTTGATATGAGAGGTGACGTGTAAGAGTTGGGTCACGGGTTCAACTCTCGTCGGAGACAAGTTGGAATTTAGGCAGTGGAAGTAACTTCTGAAGTCTCCATCTGGGGCAAAATGATAGTTTAGCAATAGAAGTATGTTAATTTTCCGTTCAAAAAAAAATTAATTATAAATATTAATTTCATCACACATCACCCGAGCAACGCACGGGTATTCAGCTAGTTATGATTTATTAATGAGTCGAAACATGCCAGTGGCTTTGACATTTTAATGGGTCAAACTACCTTGTGATTGTAACTCGGATGGCAAATGTTAAAATCTATTTAATTTTATAGTTTTTAGATTAAATTTTCGAGTTATCTTTTTAGTTCTTTATGTTGTTATATATTTTGGCAACACCAATTTAACTGTCATCCAAGTCAACGTTCAATTTTTAGATCCATATCGAACATGTTCGTCAACATCTATAGTTGAGACTTTGGTTTGCATGAGTATGAAATTCAAGAAAGCTGATTGTAGACCATAACATATACAACGATGATAGGTAATGACCTTAAAAAGTGTGTTTTGTTTATAAAAAATTAAATTTGATATTAACTTTTTTTATTTGTTTTTTATTATAGAAATTGAAAAGACAATATGCAATCATGAAAAAAATGAAAAGAAAAATGGGCTACGATAAATTTGGTTGTTGGTTATGATATTAAGTTATTAACATCGTCCATTGGTTTTGATGATGAATTTATTTGGTACTTTATATATTAGTCTTGTTTATCGTCTTGATTAAAATGTAATTAAATAATATGTATCTATAGTTTTATTTACAAGTAAACATTTTTATTTCTGTTATTTAGATATACTTTTAACACAAATAAATTATATTTATGTGTTTAGTATTATAAACCAAAATATAATTATGAAAAATATAACAAATTGTAAATGATTTAAATTCTGAAGAAAAAAACCAAAGGCGATAAGGTCTATTTAGCTAACGAAATGAAATTTGAATGAAGATTAAAATTTGACTTCTTAATGAGTTTGGTGTGAAAAGATAGAAGATAGGTTTTTAGGTTGGCTAACAGTGTGATTGGTTGAGTTGGAATCTAAAGCTACATTTAGTAAAAATAATTGAATAGAAAAGAAATGAGGATAAACAGGGCCGGTCCAGGGCCGGTCCTGAGCATTTTGATGCTCAAGGCGGAGAAGAACAATAATGTCATTTAAATTTTTTTACATACAATATACTATTTCTCATTCCTCTAAATGATAATGTTCAATTGATGTCACGATTTTAACACTTCACCGGACGATAATAGGAATGGATGTAATAGAAATGTATCCCAAATTTTCAAACAAAAAACTTCCAAAACAACCAAATTCACATATACGATTTCTACAAAACCATAATTTGAAACAAAAATGCAATTAATGTACCTGCAAGAGTTGAATGCAGCCATGGAGATTTTCTTGGGATACTATTGCTTTGACTATCAAACCACTACCAATGTGCTGACAACTTGCTCGTCCCCTCGATTTCTTCTTCACCTTCACCATCCCAATTTTCAAATTCAGAACATCAAATCAACATAACCCTTAAATAAAACCTAATGTCAGTACCACTTCAACAAACAAAAACCATAAATTGAAATTGTTTGTGTGATTTCATTAAGTAAAAATTCTACCCGAGCTATAAGTCTATAACTAAAAATCAATCAAAATAAACCCTAATTTTGCAACATTCAAGAATCGAAGCAACGTGACCTTGAAGCTCGTTAATGGCGTCGGCCGCTCCCAGACACACACTCACGCACACACACAGTGTGACTCTCAGACATGATTGGTAACAGTGACAGATATATATATATATATATATATATATATATATATATATATATATATATATATATATATATATATATATATATATATATAATAGAAGCTGCTCTAACAACGTTACAACGCGACACCATGATTGAGTAATGATCGATTGTCGATTGAAAAGAGAGAAGTGAGAACCTGATTTGCGATGGATTGAACCAAATATCTTGAAGGAGACTAGAGACGCTCCAAGGGCAAGGAGACGCCTCGTTGCTTTGCTCGCTGCTTAGTTGCTCTGCTCGTCGCATCAACTTTTGCGCCTCCTTGCTCTGCTCGCTGCTTAGTTGCTCTGCCTGTCGCCTCAACTTCTACGCCTGCCTCTGCGAATTCCTTAAGCCTGTTAAAAGATGAAGCTAGCAGATATGACATATGGGCTAAAAATTGAATCTAGCAATGAACATCTTAGCTCAGTTGATATCCCCTTGCAATTGCTGCCCTGGGCCAAGGCCCAGCTCCCCAAACCACCCCCCCCCCTCCCCCCCGGCCCGGCCCGGCCCTGAGGATAAAACTAATTATTTTTTTTAGGACATGAAATTTAAAAATATAATAACCATATGGTTATTGTAATTCTCTTTTCTCAATTTTAGTATCTACTTAATTTTTTACTATTACTATAGAAATGAAAGAATTAAAGTTTAAGTTATATATTAATACAACTTGAAAATTCATAAAGAATGTATATATGCAAATCAAGTCTCCTAACAAATAATTTGTATTCATTTTTTTCTTTTTATTCTTTTTACGAAATGCAACCTAAATGCATTTATATATAGTAGTAATGACAAATATTTTTGAACACATATTCCGGTGAAAAATAAATTAATTTAACATAATGCTTATAATCCAACGTCACAAATACATTAATCAATTTTTTCCCAAATTCTATTTATAAGCAAAACACATCCAAGAATATTTATAATAGGAAAAAAAAAAGGAAAAAACAAATAGTAACAAAAAATTTTGAATTCAACAAACAGGCATGGCCGCATGGGCCTGTCGAAGAGGAATGACAAATAAATAAAATTTGGGTTTTAAGATTGGCCCATGAGTTTTAGCCTTTTTAATCGTTGTTTCTTTTTCAAAATGTTAATGTACGAAATCTTAAGTGATATTTAAAATTTAAAATGTGACCTTAAAATATAAAGTGTAGAATCTGATCACGTCTAAAAATCAAAGGATGGATTTAAGTCTGAAATCTGAAAATTAAAAGCTATAAAATAAATTTTAAGTTTTAAATTATTTATATATTATATTTATCCATCCAACCATTTTGCAATATAAAGAATAAATTTAACATCTTTTTTGTTAAACCGAAAGTTATTCAGTATAAGTTTCACTTTTCTATTGGACTAGAAGATGGTCAAAAACTCAATAATCTGGAAGATTTATAGGCTTATCTAGCAGATCAAAACCATACACAAGTTCCATATATATATGAATCAAAAGGATAACATAACATGGCCATCAAACCTTACTGGAAATGACTCAACAATGCATCATTATCTAGGTCCATCGATCGGGTACAACTCCTGAATTTGATCTGAACTATAGAGGCTTGATGCCTCTGTCGAGTCCGTATATGGGTTTATGGAGACATTATAAAGGTCCGAGTGTTCGAACTCACTCCTTCGGCTCTGGCTGTCTTCGTTGCCATGTTGATCAGCCCATGGTTGCCTTGTAAATTTCCTTAACCGCTCTAGCTCCATTGCCACTTCTTTCATTGTCGGTCTGTCGTAGCCATTCATGCTTAGGCATTGTTTGACAAGAGAAGCTATTGCTTGGAGCTGCTCGAGCGAACCTTCTCTAACCACACGAGGATCAAGAATTTGAAATAAGTTATTTGTCCTCAAAGAAACAAGGAAATACGTCGCTAAGTTTCTTTCCACTTGACTACGCTCCATACAAAGTGGCTTCTTGCCTGTTAGAAGTTCTAAAAGCACGACTCCAAAGCTATAAACGTCACTTTTATCTGTTAATTGACTTGTATGAAAGTATTCAGGATCCAGATATCCTAATGTCCCTTGAACTAAAGTTGTCACTTGTGTTTGATCCAACGGTATCAATCTTGAAGCCCCAAAGTCTGATATTTTTGTTACAAGGTTCTCGTCTAATAATATGTTGGCCGATTTCACATCTCTATGGATGATGGGCTTTGAAGCGGCTGAGTGAAGGTAAGCAAGTGCACCAGCTGACTCAACGGCTATTCTTAAACGGTTATCCCATGATAACCAAGCCATTCCACCATTGGTGTGAATATGATGGAAGAGAGTACCATTGGAAACACATTCGTAGACTAGTAATGGGACTTCGCTTTCCAAGCAACATCCTAAAAGCTTTACAACATTTCGATGGTTGATTTGTGTAAGAATTACAACCTCATTGATAAACTGTTCGATCTGGCTATCATCCATAACAAGCGATTTCTTTATTGCAACAATACTTCCATCAGGTAAGATCCCTTTATATACCGTGCCATAGCCACCACGACCAAGAATCCTATCATTAGAAAAGTTTTTGGTTGCTTTTTTAAGCTCTTCAGTAGTGAAAATTCTTGTAGACTGATTGAAACCACCAACTTGGTTCGAATCAATTTGTTGTTTCAACAACATGCCACCATTTTTCAAGAAGAACATCTCTCTTAGTTTGATTACCTTTCTTCTCTGGTGGCTAAAGTACAACCATCCCATCCCAATAAGTATCGACAAGAAACCAAACCCCATTCCTGCATATATAAAATCACTTGCTTGGAATATAAATTAAAAAAAGATTCATTTTGCAATCACAAAAGTATATATGAACTGAATTTCCTCACCAAGAGCCATCTTGAGGGCCGGAGACTTGGAATTCGTGGCAGTGCAACCACTCCCATCCTTTCTCCCGTCTCCTTCGTATCCATGTGGACATGAACAGTTGAAACTTCCTGGAAGATTAATACAAAGCCCGCTGCACGGATTATTGTTACGATCTGCACATTCGTCAATATCTACAAAATGAAAGATAATAAGTATACGTTAATATCCTATAAAGAGAATGGAAAATAAAGGCATCAAGGGATAGAAATGTTACAGACCAATGCAGCCAGGTGAAAGATAGGGATTGCCTTGATAACCATTCTTGCAGGAGCATCTATACCCTCCATTCCCACTCTTAAAATCCACACAATCACTGTTCTCTTGACAATAATAATCGCTTGTTTTTTTATACTCGTTACAACTCCTACTACCGATCACCCAATTAAGCACGACAGGAACAGTCTCAGCCGTCCTGTTCCTGAATTCAGGATCCACAAAATCTGATGCACCCCGAAACATAAATGCACTTAGCTCACCGATGAAAGTGTAGCCACATTTGTCGAATGACCAGATTTCGGTGTGAGATTTGAGTGTGAATACGTTGGCTAGGTAAGTTGTTAAACCTGTGGGCAAGCTCGTTGCACAACACCCCATACCTAAACAAAATGTTGAGAGCGGTGCATGAACCGACGGGAAAAGAATGAAGAATGAGAATGTTTAATATAAAGAACATTAATATAACGATGAAGAAAAGAATGTAAACCTGAACATGAACCGACGGGAACATCTTGAACGTTAGAGCACACAGACACACACCCGCTGCTGAAATTCTTGCCTTCAATTGATACCGGAGATATGAAGGAATAGTCGTCGCATCCAACGGCAATCAGTTTATTTAATTCCGACAATGTGAAGTAGGAGCTCGATACCACAAGGCCGGAGGGGTTATCATGAGTCACCTCCCCGATTTCATCGTAGCATTTGGAGGCGACGATGTTTTTGACTCTCACATGCTCATCTGAGATATCCACCACCTCTACCAAGTGGAAATTTGAATCTCCGGAGTAAGAAAATAAATTGGGCGGCAAGAAAGCTTTCGGGGGAGTGAAGGATGTGTTGCAGATGATGTCAAACCAAGGTCCGATGGAACAACCGGAACCGGGTCCGATGCCGAACGGGTATGGTACAGTGAGGTTGCCGCACTTACTTTGGCAGCCGGGAAGCGTGATATTGTTGACGGTGTTTGCCGCCGGCGACAATGGGAGATGGGATAGAAACAAGACGAGGAAGAGTGGAAGCATTTTCGTTGCTGCTCAGTGGTGATTAACAAAGTTATCTTGTGTTGTGTTTTTTATATCTCCATGATTTTAATAAACGTAGTTTTTTATTTATGTGTATAAGTAAAAAGATATAAAGGAACTTAGGATAAATATATATATAAATAATATTAACCTAATTCATTAATATTGATTTTATGATTTAAATATAAGTATGTATGATTAACAGAAAATAATTTATAAATATAAATATTTATAAAGATTGCTTGCAAAAATAAAACATAAATTTTTTTTTATATTCTTAAAATGGTCTATGGTCTCAGTATTAAAGTGTTAGGGATTCCAAAAGAATATTGGTATGAAAGTTCAAAAAGTCAACAATCTGACATTTAACAAAACGACGATGGAATGCATATCAAATTTCGGCCATTCGACGACTTGTAGGCTATGTGACAAAGGGTTGGTAAATGACTTCTGAAATCCGACCGCATTATTTGTTGGTGTCGTCGACTTTAACTTTAAGAATCGGTCAAAGTCAACCATTGTTTCTTTCTTAAACCTTATTAATCGGTAGAATTTCATATATACCCCTTCAAAACATCATAATATCGTATATACCCAACTTAATATTTTAATATCATATATGTCCCTCCAAAACATCATAATATCATATATACCTAATTTTAATTATTAATATCACATATATCCCTCTTAAACATCATTAATATCATATATACCCAAATTCATTAATTTAATTATTTTTATATCATTTAAAACTCATAATTAATATTGCTTATTAATTAATAACCACTATACCCTTACTTATTTCTTCTTTCAACTAAACTTCAAAATATCATGTTTATACAACCTAATTTAAAATATCATATCCCTTTTTATAATTTTATATAGTTTATGCTTTTAAGATTTACTATATAAATTCTTCATATAAAACAAATTAAGAATAACAATAAAAAAAATTGTATTATGTTTTTCCTCGTTTGTAATCAAATTGTATCGTCTTATTAAAATTACTTTATAAATTATACATTATGTATAATTTATGCATTTATAACTTATAGGTTATAAACATATAACTATAATCAAGATAATAAAACTCCTAACAAATATTGTTTTACTCCGATCAAATATGTTCTATATCATATTTGATTATAAATGCATAAAAAAACTTTAAATTATAAAATTAGTGCAATCCAAAATCGGTTATTAATCTGGTTTTTTAATAACCGGTTAATTATCCGGTAAAATAATCTGGTCTGTCCAATAAAAATGAATCCGGTTCAAAAAATGGTCCGGATAAAAAAAATCCGGTTACATAGAAACCGGATTCAGATCGAACTCGGATATTCGGGTTTTTTGTGCACCTCTAAATTTTATCCCAATAAAATTCCAGCTTTTTATTTCTATTTGAAATGGAAATAACAAACAATGATTGAAGTTGAGTAAAAATATCTGCATCTTGTATTTTAAGCTTTAATGCTGCATTTGGATGAAGTAGATGATATCTTTGTAACCCTTGTATTTAAAATATACGTTTGTAGTAGATCCAAAGAAGGAAATTAATTTGAGTAGAAACCTTTGTATCTCATGGCCTTACACATATTAAGGGAGCATGAAAAGAAAGCCCAATTACTTCCTTCAAACTTCTTCATACATACATATTGGGATAATTAGTGAAATTATATTAAACCTTGAGGGATTAAATTGTAACTATGTGAGCTTGCACATCTGTTTTATATATATATATATATATATATATATATATATATATATATATATATATATATATATATATATATATATATATATATATATATATATATAGATTGAGGTTCAATTGAGAACTTTTGTGCATCGGGGCACCTCGAGGCACTTTTGTGCATAAGATAATCTAACAATGGTGCACAAAGGGCATTTAGGGACTACTAAAGATATGGTAATTAATTTATTTTTAAAAATCATAAAAGATACTTAGGAGTTACATTTTGAATTAAAATCTCATAGTAACTAAATTCCCCATTTTCCTCCCCATTTCTCTCTCTCTCTCTCCCCCTCTCATTTTCTCTCTAATCGTGTTCTTCATGATTTTGATGGTGATGATGATTTGAAGACGAAGATTAACGATGAACAACGATGATGATGAACATGAACAAGAGATGCAACCGATGATGATTATGAAGAACACGATGCATAGATGGATGATGAACGATTAATAATGATGATGCATAGATGGACGATGAACAATGACGATGCATAGATGGATGATGAACGATGAACAACGAAAAATGATGATGCATAAATGAATGATGAACAATGACGATACTTAGATGAATGATGAACAAGTTGAACACGATGCATACATGAATGAAAAAATATGAACGACGAACACGATGCATAGATGAATGATAAACAAGTTGAACACGATGCATAATGAATTTGTGTATTTTTTTTTGTTAAATGCATCTTTTTTGAACACGATTCATAAATAAACACGATTACGATGAAATGCATCGATCTCTTTCATCTTTTTTTGAATTTGTGTAATTTTTGTTAAATTTGGAAATGTATCAATTGAATTTATTTAGCATTTATTATTTGATTATTTGTTGAAATATTAAATTTAATGAGGTGTGCACATTCCCCAAAATGCCCTTCTTTGTTTTATTCTATAATGCACAAGATGCATCAATTTGTCCAACTATTTACCCCTTTGCCATTAATCTAATCCATACAATTTTTTGATCTAATGGATGATATGGGTTCTTTTGTACCTCGGTGCATAAAAGTTCTCAATTGAACCTCCCATATATATATATATATATATATATATATATATATATATATATATATATATATATATATATATATATATATATATATATATATATATATATATATATATATATATATATATATATATATGAAGAAAGGAGCACCTCAATTGATCAGATGTGAGAAAGATAGATTAAAAAGCACAAAGAAGAGAGAGATACATACACGAGAGAGAGCGGACACCACCGGCGGTGTCTACCGGTGGTGGCACCACCATTGGTGACTAGTGGTGGTGGGTTCATAGTGAGAGTGAGGAGATCTTGGTGAGGTATTATGTAGCCAAAGGAGATAATGTAACTATTGTAAATTGTGGATTAATAAATCAGGAGGATTCCGGTGACATTTGTCTTGTGTTCATCTTGTGTGTGTTCCCATTACCTCCAACGTTTAAATCAAATAATTTCCACAAACGATATGTGTGATCCACTTGATCTAAAGAAGTATCGTTAAACAATCATAAAATAAAATTAAGACTGACACTACAATAAGCAATATATATGAGAGAATGCAATCTGTTAATCAACACATTCCACCTATAGTTATCGAAGTTTTTCAATATCCACGAATTCAAGCAAAAAAAATGAGTTTCCTACACATTGAGGATAAACCCCGAAACTCAATATAAGTCAAGAAACTCACTCTACCAAGAAAGTTTTTAGTTTGTATTTGTTTTATACATGTGCATATATAACAGGGCACCTCATGTTTTCCTTTTTAGTGATTTGTTTACTCTTAGTCATGTTTGTTTTTCTTAATAAGATCTTTGAACCTCTTATGTGTGCGAAATCGAAGACGCGGGAAGATGTTTTATATGGAATTCCGTTTGTTTTTTTCACCTGTCCGCGTCTGCAAAGATCTTCCCGCGTCTTCGAATACCTCTGCCCGCGTCTGCAAAGGTCTTCCCACGTTTGCGAAAACCTCTACCCGCGTCTGCAAAGACCGCAAACCTTTAGACTATCTCTTCTGACTGCAGATTTCTACAACAAAGTCTGCAGACCGCAGACATCAATCTCTTAAAAAACAAACAGCACCTTATTCATTTGCTCTTCTTGACTTTATTGACTTCAACATCACCAAGACACCAGCATCATCGCTCTATACAATCGTGCCTATGTCAACCACAACATTGCAAAACATGACTCAATTTGCCTCAACTTCTACATCATTTTCAGTTCCAACACCTCACTAGTCGATAGTTTGTTGTTTGATTGTTTTCAGACCTTTCATCATCCCCGATAGGCCGATGATCACGTTTCTATTGTTCCATACGCTTCGGTATCCCATAGTCACCCCATGACGGCTAGTTCCAAGACATGCTCCCTTAAACCACTACGTACAAATGTTGAAATTGTTTGCAATTTCCGCCCTAAGTAACCCAACTATATACGAAAAGTTGAAAACCATCATTGATTCCACACATCTCTTTTATAACTTTGCACAATCACTAACAAAAAAAATAAAATAAAAGCTCACTATAAATTTTCTAAATCCATGGCACTAAATATGCAGAACACATAACTAATTGTGATCAAGTACTCGCGTCATTCTATGTTGTTCTAATTTTAAATACTTTTAACCCTTACTGGCTCAAAACGTAATAATTTGCTATAAATCATTAAAAAAAGGAAAAGTTCAATGATAGAATTAAAAAATAAGGGTTAATATAAAAAAAAATCCATTTGTGTAATTTACTCATGTTGTTATTTTCTCTGTCCACAAAGAGGATGCAAATAACACCCTCCATTATGAATGTTTCTTGAACAACCTAATACTACATATATAATCAGATATGCACCCCCAACATATGTATACAGAAATAATAAGAACAAAAACAATTTATTTATTACTACTTTATCAAATAAATTCAAGGATAGCTATAAAAAGAGAAGGTTGGCCTCTTATAGATGGAGCAATCAAGAAACTTATACAAGTTATACAACACATGGCAGGAATATTACCTTGCTAGAAAAGACTCAACAATGCATGATCAATCACCTAGGTTCATGATCGATTGGGTATGTCCGAATTTGATCTGAACTATAGAGACTTGATGCTTCTGTCGACTCCATATATGGATTTATGGAGACGTTATAAAGGTCCGAGTGTTCACCCTCGCTTCTTTGGCTCTGATCACCATCTTCACTACCATGTTGATTAACCCAATGTTGCCTTGTGAATTTCCTTAAACGCTCTAGTTCCATAACCACTTCCTTCATTGTCGGTCTGTCAATTCCGTTCATGTTGAGACATCGTTTCACAAGAGAAGCTATTGCTTGGAGCTGCTCGAGAGAACCTTCTCTAACCACACGAGGATCAAGAATTTGAAATAAGTTATTTGTCCTCAAAGAAACAAGGAAATACGTCGCTAAGTTTCTTTCCACTTGACTACGCTCCATACAAAGTGGCTTCTTGCCTGTTAGAAGTTCTAAAAGCACGACTCCAAAGCTATAAACGTCACTTTTATCTGTTAATTGACTTGTATGAAAGTATTCAGGATCCAGATATCCTAATGTCCCTTGAACTAAAGTTGTCACTTGTGTTTGGTCCAACGGTATTAGTCTTGAAGCCCCAAAGTCTGATATTTTGGTTACAAGGTTCTCGTCTAATAATATGTTGGCCGATTTCACATCTCTATGGATGATGGGCTTTGAAGCGGCTGAGTGAAGGTAAGCAAGTGCACCAGCAGACTCAATGGCTATTCTTAAACGGTTATCCCATGATAACCAAGCCATTCCACCATTGGTGTGAATATGATGGAAGAGAGTACCATTGGAAACACATTCGTAGACTAGTAATGGGACTTCACTCTCCAAGCAACATCCTAAAAGCTTTACAACATTTCGATGGTTGATTTGTGTAAGAATTACAACCTCATTGATAAACTGTTCGATCTGACTATCATCCATAACAAGCGATTTCTTTATTGCGACGATACTTCCATCATGTAAGATCCCTTTATATACCGTGCCATAGCCACCACGACCAAGAATCCTATCGTTAGAAAAGTTTTTGGTTGCTTTTTTAAGCTCTTCAGTAGTGAAGATTTTGGTCGACTGACTGACACCGCCTCCTTGGTTTGAATCAATTTGTTGTTTCAACAACATGCCACCATTTTTCAGGAAGTACTTTTCCCTCTGTTTGATAATCTTTCTTCTCTGGTGGCTAAAATACAACCATCCCATTCCAATAAGTATTGACAAGAATCCGAACCCAATTCCTGCACGATAAAACATCCATTGTTCATCGATTGGCAGCGTTATAAAGGAAAACAGACTCAATTTGTGATCACAAAAGTAATAATTTCCTCACCAAGCGACAACTTGAGGGCCGGAGACTTGGAATTCTTCGGTGTGCAACCACTCCCATCCTTTCTCCCATCTCCTTCATATCCATGCGGACATGAACAAATAAAACTTCCGAGAAGATTCGTACAAGTCCCATTACATGGATTATTGTTAGGATCTGCGCATTCATCTATATCTATAAAATGAAAACAAAAGGTATATGTTTGCATCCTTTAAGAACGGAGGGATCGAGTTTAAGTATTAATGTATTATAGACCATGGAAAGGCATCAATTAAGTAGAAATGTTACAGACCAATGCAGCCTGGAGAAAGATAGGGATTGCCTTGATAACCAGGCTTGCAGGAGCATCTATACCCTCCATTTCCACTCTTAAAATCCACACAATCACTGTTCTGTTGACAATAATAATCGCTTGTGTTTTTATACTCGTTACAACTCCTACTACCGATCACCCAATTAAGCACGACAGGAACAGTCTCAGCCGTCCGGTTAACAAAATTCGGATCCGTGAAATCTGATGGACCCCGAAACGTAAATGCACTTTGCTCTCCGAGGAAAGTGTAGCCGCATTTGTCGAAAGACCAGATTTCAGTATGATATTTGAGCGTGAATACTTGCGCAACATAAGTTGTCAGACCTGTGGGCAAGCTTGTTGCGCAACACCCCATACCTGAACAAAATGGAGTTTACAGGTTCCTGATAATGAGTTTTATGAGACTTTGAATGTATGGGTGAGATTGTGGTTTTTTTTAATCATTTTAAGGTCAAGAAAAATGATTAATTATTGATTCAAATATAGATAAGCTGTTCATCCCAAGCTTTAATTGTTTAGATTATTGTTAAAGTTTTGATTAAGTAAGTGGAGATTAACCTGAACATGATCCGACGGGAACATCTTGAATACTAGAGCATACAGACACACATCCACTGCTGAAATTCTTGCCTTCGATCCCTGCCACCGGAGATATGAAGGAGTGATCGTCGCAGCCAACGGCAAACAGTTTGTTTAGTTCGGAAATCGTGAAGTAGGAGTTGGCAACGACAAGTCCGGTGGGGCTGGCCTGAATCAACTGTCCAATTTCATCGTAACACTTGAAAGCGACAATGTTTTTTACTCTGACGTACTCATTGGAGATATCCACCACCTCTACCCGGTGGATGGCTGGACTTCCGGTGTAAAAAAAGAGATCAGCCGGTAAGAAAGCTTTCGGGGGATTGAAGGATGTGTTGCAGGTGATATCGAACCAGGGGCCGATGGAGCAACCTGAACCAGATCCTATTCCAAATGGGTATGGTACAGTGAGGTTGCCGCATTTACTTGGGCAGCCGGGAATTGTGATGTTGTTGACGGTGGTTGCAGCCGGCGAGAATTGAAGATGGAACAGGAACAAGACGAGGAAAATTAGAAGCATTTCGTTGCCGGTTGATGGTTAATTAAACTGATACTGAATTTTCTGATGAAGTTAATTTCGTTTATAGAGTTATAGGTTTGTATTATATTTTCAGATTAAAAAGAAAAACGACTACTTCTTTGTAAAGATTTGCATAATAATTTTTGGAAGAAAAAAAAAAGTCAAAACAAGTTGACATTCAAGAACAGCACGACGAAATAATAACCAGATATCGGCTCCCTCAGATATTGATATCTCATATATAACCAATTAACCATCACAAGCTAGGCCATGCCCATGTGACAAAAGTTGGTGGTTGACTTCCACGCCTATAACCATCGTTTACTTCTGAATTTTGGAATTGCCATTTGAAGAAATCCATGTATCAACTCAAGATAACAAGAACGAATAACCAGAAGAATGATTTCATTCAAACAAAAAACCTAAAACAACCGGCCTAAAAGCCACCCTATTACTTACAGAGAAAACTCACTACATCACTCTTGTAATTCTACACCAACAGGTGAAGAATTACTCACACAATACGATTACAACAGAAACTATAAGATCTTTTCTAGATCTTGTACATGAACCCTACAGATTTATGAAACCCTAATCCTCGTGAGGAAGATGAAAGGGCACGAAAAAGAAAGCAAAAAAATACATGAGAACTTACTTCTCTTCTTCAAGTGCTTGAGAGAAAATACTCCTCTCTGGAACCTAGCAGATGCAACCAATTTAAAGACAAGAAGGGTTGGGCTGGACATGGGCCTTTCCTTTCATAATGTAGAAAATATAAAATACCCAATAGCACCTTTAAAGGGCGAGGCCCAACAAACACAAAAAGAAATAAAGCAGGCAAATTAACTTGACAAAAATAACAACATACTTTTACCTTTTTAACATCCCCCTCAAGTTAATTGCCATAGACATTAACCGTTTCCTTTTCACACAACAAGATGTGTAGAGACACTGATAATCCCTTTGTGAACCTGATAATACTTACCAACTTATGTGTGATAATACTTACCAACTTATCTGGGTGTGTGTTCCCCTGTTGCAATGGAAAAGAAAGATAACAGGAATAAATAACAACATACTTTTACCTTTTTAACATCCCCCTCAAGTTAATTGCCATAGACATTAACCGTTTCCTTTTCACACAACAAGATGTGTAGAGACACTGATAATCCCTTTGTGAACCTGATAATACTTACCAACTTATGTGTGATAATACTTACCAACTTATCTGGGTGTGTGTTCCCCTGTTGCAATGGAAAAGAAAGATAACCGTTTCCTTTTCACACAACAAGATGTGTAGAGACACTGATAATCCCTTTGTGAACCTGATAATACTTACCAACTTATGTGTGATAATACTTACCAACTTATCTGGGTGTGTGTTCCCCTGTTGCAATGGAAAAGAAAGATAACAGGAATATATAGCTAAAGCAGAGAATCTTAACCCTTTTAACACCCTCAGCCGCATTTTCCTAACAAAATTGAATCCAGTTCAAAACGTTTGGTCTGGCCAAGATACAAAGAATTTGATGCCATCAATGTAGCAGCTCTACCGTATATAGAATAGTAACAGCACTCCACAGAACCATTTTAAGACAGTTAAACCTCTTAAAAAATATCAAGTATACCCCACAAGTAACAAAGGCAAACAGCAGAATACTATGACAGAGACTTAGGACTTAATACCACTTACCTCACACACATGAATTACCAAAGCATGCAATAATAAACTTGAAATATTAAATGTCATTAAGCTTTTCAACAACAAACCAAGAACTTTCAACCACTAGAACTAACCAACAATTAACACGAACCACATGTTACAAACTTATTTTAACATATTTGACAACTTTACTTTTATGCTATATTATCAGCAGATTCAACAAATTTTATTTCAACAACCCCTTTCAGGACATTCTATTTAACAACACAGAGATAGACTTCAACCACAAGATTAACCGCATTTTGACTTACAACACTTCTACCTATAACACTTTTAAAGGTAAACTTACCAATTTCCTAGCACAAACCATTTGCATTTTCATAACCCTCGAAACATACTCAACAATATCAATAAAAAACAACTTTAACTTTCCTAAGTTAGACTTTAAACCATATTAGAATTTTCAGCATTATAAACATTATTCCCTTATGTACCAAGAATGAACTTGCAAGAGAATCTATATCACTGAACATATTCTTACAAACAAAATAGAGGTATTTTAAGGGCAAGGGCAAACTATGATTACATTTGAATATTAAGTATTTAGAACAATGAACACCCAAAGGATTCACACCCAATGGATTTCACTCAGCACATATGCTTGCCACTTTAAGGTGATAGCAAGTGGTTAGCCATTACCTACCCATTAAAAAAGAATTATAACATAAATGGGAAGCAGAAGATCAGGGACCCCACATTTTTTTCCTTTGCCTCTCGATAGAATTGAAAAAGGAGAAAGGCTGGACTTATCACCACGTAATGACTTTCCAACTTACACCCTTTATATTGCCCAGTCAACATAAACAAGACCAACTATCACATATATAGTCAACAAACAAACCAATATAACGAAATAACACAATTAACTTGATATGACAAATATATTTTAACATCCGCCCTCAAGTTAATTGTGGAAAACTTTCAACAATTTTACAGTTTCACTCAACTGTTCATGATGAAGTGACCAGCAATATTATTTTCAGATTTAACCTTTAGAGACTGAACAGCAAAAAACTGCCCACTTAAACTCATCAACCCACTTTCATAACAAGTTGATGCACAGACAACAAATTCACACAATATTACATAAAACAGTTAACACACCGAACAATGTGAATTTAAAACTACAATTTTAATCACTTAAGCAGCAGTTTCATATTGACGAGACACAAATAAATTTAACCCAGAAACATCCACCAAATTAACCCTTTGTTAGAATTAGCCATGGGATGATTTGGACAAGAATCAACAATCCAACCCTTACTATAATTGCTAGACCCCACACAAAATCCAAACAATATATATATATATATATATATATATATATATATATATATATATATATATATATATATATATATATATATATATATATATGTATATATATTCAATTTAAACAATACATTTGATTTATTAAGGAAAAAAAAAACACCAAGGGTTAAGATGAAGACGCGGTTGGTTTTAGAACATTCCAGCAATAACACATCAATTTTGAAAGACGAACCTGAAAATAGAACAGATATTTCAAGAGAAACAGAACCAACACTATTTAAGAAGCAAAACCAGATTCTCATTCTTGAATTCAACAGCAGACGAGTGAGACTAAGACCTCACCTTCTTAGAGTCCTATGGAATCAACCAGTGTGGCCAAGATCCAGTCAGCTAAAACAGAGTGTCTTCTTGACCCTCCATATCAATTAATTTCAATAAACCAGGAGAACCACCTTTTAACCACAAACATAACCACAACTAACAATTAACATGTTAAACCAAATTACTTAACAAATTTACTTTATCACACTGGTTTTTTTTTTATTTAATATGTTTAAAAACATGATAAACCTTTTGTGAAACTATCTGCTATATTATTAGCAGAATAACACCAAAGTTTAAAACAACAACCCTTCCAAAAACATTGACTGGGAAATTTTTTTCAGAATTTAAAGTTTCACTTAATAGTTAGCAACACTATTTTCAACCATTACAGACTCAATAATAACGATGGCCCACCTGGACTCATCAGGCTGTGGACAATGCACTTTTGACAACAACTTGAACTAACAATTACAACAACTTTTAACTATTTCTTTTAACAACCACATACCATAAACATGATCTCAATTACAAGTAACCTCAACCATATTTTACCAACTTCTTTAACACCTTTCATCCATCTCTCTAACAAACAAAGACCAACTTCAAAGACAGAAAGATGAAGTACCACAGTTTTGACCATAGGAACTTTTAAAGGAATACGGCAGAAACCTTTAACGCCCATAAAACAAACAGTCCAAATTATCTCGGACATAACATAAGTAAGAAACATGTATCCGGCTTCTGCAAAAGCCTTGGAACAGTTAACACAGACAATTTATATCCTTTAACAGATTCATGTTACCACAAGCATCTAAGAATCTATGAGGGCATTTTTTTAAAAACTTCCAAGACTATCCATGAATTGACAAAGACCATAAACCCTCATGCGTGACCAAATTTAAAACACATCAGTTTTTTTTTTTTTTTTTTTTTTTTTCAACTAACATTGGATAATCACTTACGTTTTTCAAGCATACACAAGCTACCGTCTCATATTTAATAATTTCAACCCTTACAGAAATATTGTCACCGAATAAGACTGTCAACAAGATTGGAACAACAATCAAACGAGAAAGTGACTTAAACGACACATTCTGAATTAAGAATTTTTGTTAGAGTTGTATACGAAATCACACACATAGAGCACTTATCAGAGATCAGCAGAAAGAGAATCTTATCTACATATAAACCCAACAATAACAATTGCAACTCTATCGGAGCATAAATGACAAACAACTCATAACGAAATAACAATAGCCATAGTAGTAAACACAAGATCTCACAAGTATAATACATGAAGAAGCAAGTATCAATTAAATGAATCCATTAACCCGCATAAATTAATCAACCATAATATTTTCTACCCGTTCACACTGCATGTTAAGAGAATTGTATGTTTGTGAAGAAAACTCAAAAGACAATTATATGAACAGAACCAACCAGATTCCAGGTTAGAAGTTGCACTTCAAAACAGAAAAAATCCTTTTTAAAAAAAAATCTGTTATGCATACCACTAATAACTCATGTCAAAACTAGCATTCTATGCCCAACTTTTGCAATGAAAGGAGGATGTCAAACAAAAGACCTGTTAAGGGCAGGATAAACAGACACTGAAAACCATAGACCACACACAACTTATACACCCACACCACACCAAGAATGAGCCAACATAACAGCAGGATTCCAAGACGATCAATCGTCTGGTCAAGCCAGTTGACTCTCCCACATAAAACTAAGAGACCAATACATCGGAGAAGAAACACCAAAAAGAAAAACTTACAGAGGGTTCGTCACATCCATCAAGGCGAATCTGATTTCCGATCTCCTCATTTTCCTCCTGCAGAGTCCTGCATTGATGGAGGCTTGAGTTGAGATCTTAAATCCCGAAGTGCAGACTTCAGATCTGTTATCTTCTTTTAGGTTCTCTCACGCAGAGATAAAATCATCCCAGTGGTGCAGTTTCTTCGCTTTTGAATTAGCCTTTTTAGGGCCAAAAATATCATCATCAAGATCTCCAAATGTCTTGCAGCGGAAACAACCAGGCAGGGGGCTTCTTCGAGGATTACAAAGGTTGTAAAATTAATTGGTCACCAAATTATTCATAAATCGGTAAAAAAAAAACCTACATCAACAGAAAACCCAAAAAACAAGAAACGAAAGTGAACCAATCTCCGGGTACATTCTGACTTTGAACTTCAACCACAGAAGATTAAGTTGATACAGGCGGCGGGAAAAGGAAAGTCAACAGCAGATGAAATCATTTGCACATGCTGAAACAAATAACTACAAAATGATGCAAGGATACCACCAAGAACCAGAAATACAGCGGAAGTAATCGAAACTTTAGGGTTCCGAGAGTAAACCCTAGCCAGCAGAATCCCAAGAACACGAGCCGAACAAGGCACAATACCCGAACAAAACAACCCAAAAACCCTAATCGCTCAAAACCTGAGCTGTGATACCATGAAGAAATCCATGTATCAACTCAAGATAACAAGAACGAATAACCAGAAGAATGATTTCATTCAAACAAAAAACCTAAAACAACCGGCCTAAAAGCCACCCTATTACTTACAGAGAAAACTCACTACATCACTCTTGTAATTCTACACCAACAGGTGAAGAATTACTCACACAATACGATTACAACAGAAACTATAAGATCTTTTCTAGATCTTGTACATGAACCCTACAGATTTATGAAACCCTAATCCTCGTGAGGAAGATGAAAGGGCACGAAAAAGAAAGCAAAAAAATACATGAGAACTTACTTCTCTTCTTCAAGTGCTTGAGAGAAAATACTCCTCTCTGGAACCTAGCAGATGCAACCAATTTAAAGACAAGAAGGGTTGGGCTGGACATGGGCCTTTCCTTTCATAATGTAGAAAATATAAAATACCCAATAGCACCTTTAAAGGGCGAGGCCCAACAAACACAAAAAGAAATAAAGCAGGCAAATTAACTTGACAAAAATAACAACATACTTTTACCTTTTTAACACCATTTTGGCATTTGGCAGATAAAAAAAAGTAAACGATTGTATTTCGATATATGCTGGTTTATTATCGGATATTTTTAATAAATTGAATATATAATACAACAATTAAAAGATAAAGTTGAATAAAGTTTTTCAAACAAATTTAAGTATACATTTTAGATTTTATTGGATTTTAATTATTTGAATTCAAAAAATAAATTATATTAGGTTTTGATAGATCTAGTTTAAATATTATTTGTTATATTTCAAAACTCTAAGGGGGCGTTTGGTTCGCAGATTTTTTCTCTGGGATTTGCATTTTGTCAAAGGATTTGCATTATGCAGCATTTGCATTTGTCAGGATTTTGTCAATGAATTTGCATTATCTTATAGAAAAAATTTGCTAATCTGAAAAATGCAAGGTAACTGGGATTTAAAAACCTAGGGGGGAGGCTGGGATTTTAAATAACAAAGAATGGAGGGATTTAAGAAATCCTGAGATTTTAAATCCTTACTGAAATCTGCGAACCAAACACAGGATTTTAAATGCAAATCCCAGGAAATCCGCGAACCAAACACCTCCTAAATGTCATTTGTCAATACATGATTATGACACGTGGATTCAAGATAAATGATTGATTATATTTACTTTTTGATGGTATTTATATAAAATCTTGACAATTTTATGTTTTGGAACTTATGTTATTAAAAATAAAAGGCTTATGTTAAATATGTTTTTTTATCTGTAACATCATTAGCTTTAACAAGATAAAGTGTATGTTATAGACCTAGATATATAGACGGTACAAGATAAGTGTCATTTAGTGACACACGCTTTTAGTGACATATAAAAAGTGTCACTGTATTTTACTTTTAGTGACACTTATGAAAAAGAGTAGGTATAGAACAATCTTTACTCACACTTTTTCTAAATTAGTGATACAAAAATTTTGTCACAAAATACTTGAGGCCTATGCAAGTGGAGTGACTATAGATATATAGTAACTAAAAATGTATGTAGGTATAGGCCTCAAGTAATTTGTGACAAAATTTTTGTGTCACTAATTTTTTAAAAAAGTGTGGGTAAAATATTGCTCTATACTAACTCTTTTTCATAAGTGTCACTAAAAGTAATATACTTATTTTTGTGTCACTAAAAGCATGTGTCACTAATGACACTTTTCTCGTAGTGAGATATCTTTGTGTCTCATATCCAAGTGAACATGAAAAAACACAATTACAACACTTCCACTTAGCCAAACTAATTGAACCCTTTGCAAATCCGCTCAAAAATATATTGGAAAAAACTTCACTAACTTTAGGCCTTGTTGGTACGCAAAATGAAAATTGAACGAATTGAAATTTAATTATAGCATATAATAAACGTTTGTTGGTTGATGCATGTATGAAATTATGTTAAAAATCTAAATTACAAATGGCTAGGAATGATAAATTCTTTCGACAACAGATTTTAATGGAATTTGGACAAGTTTTAATTCATTTTTTTGTAATCTAAAAGCTCCAAACACAAATTTAATCGAGTTTCATTCCATGAATCAAACGAGACCTTAGTATGTCAAACCTAGAAAACGGTCACACGGACTCAAAGCTAAATTAATAATAAAGCAATTCGATGATTGACTCACTAAATCGATTACCGAATTCTTAAAATTGCATATCTAGAACCATGTTGAATTTGCATTCTTGGTCTATACACGATCCCAAAGAAGTATCAACTTGTTTCTAGAACTGGAGGAGTAGAACTAACATGTTGAAAGATTGATAGAACCATGCCCTTTAATTTCACTTGTAAAACTTATCTATTGAACTCAATATTGGTTATGTATACACATATACACAAAATAGTTTATAAATGGTACAAAATAACAACCAATTAACTAAAATAAAAATAATTAACTAATTAAACTTTTGCAAAGTAACTAAGTAGTTTGTTATACACAATGTGTTGGAACTCAGCTCATAGAAACAAAATGTGAATTCTAACGTTAAGGGTTCATAATTTCTAACAAAGGGCTCATAAAATCAAAAAGAAAAAAAAAAAAGAAAAAAAAAAGATTAATTCTAGTTTCTAAAACAAAACACAAATTGACGACATTCAAAGGTTGTAAAATGAAGAGGAAGAATTGGAGAGAAACACGGATGAGGAGTAGAGGAGAAGTCTGAAGGAGTTGCTGCCTATATAAATTAGGAACCCACACCTCAATTAGTTTGAACCTTCGTCACTTTGTACTTGCAACTTAGGTACCGTTTGGATTGCATGATTTTAAAATGATGGATTCTAAAATGATTGGATTTTAAAATTATTAGGGGGTGAGTGCATTATGAAATGAGGAGAAGCGTGGAATGTGAAATCCTAAATGAAGCTAAATCCTTTCATTTTAATTTTTATCCAAACATGGCATAAAAGGATTTCTAAATCTAAATCATAAATGAGTTATTAAAATCCTACAAACCAAACGCCACCTTATATTAGTTTGAACTCTAGCTCTTATAATGTTTACAACCGCCCATGCCAATATAATTAAGGCCGTGAACATGCACCAAGCCAAGCCACCAACTTCTTTTGTGACTTTGTGAGTTTTTTAACAGAACATAATGATTTAAAAATTTATTTCCAAACACCGGTACTTTAAATTTGATTACTAAATGATGTATTTTTTTCATTTTTTTTATTTTTATTTTCAGCTTCTACATTTTAAAAGCCAAGCTTCTAAATGTCGATTTTACTTTTTTATTTTGTTCCACGATCAATTTGTTACTGCATTAAATACACATACGTATAATATATTCATATATTGCTCGTTAAAAATGATTTACATACTTTAAATATATGTATGTATAATATGATATATTGCTCGTTAAAATGATTTAAGTATTTTAAATATGTGTGTGTATAATATGATATATTGCTCGTTAAAATGATTCAAGTACGTTAAAAATAAAAATTTATAGATAGTTTATTCTAAAGATTATATTTTTGGAGTAATAGATTCTGTTAGAATTAGTAATTAAATTTAAATGTATCTGCTTAACAATATAATTAAATCACAACTTCATAATGTTTATATATTTCGTTAATATATAATATGTATATCATGTATCCTCCAAGTGTATGTATGTCTCACTATATTATACGTGGTTAAATCAAAATATGTTGAAGTTTGTTAAACCAAATATCACGTACCCATGCATGCAATACTTAATACTTTGTCCCCCACTCCACCCTCTACACAATTAACGTACCCACATCCATACAATTAACGTACCCACATCCATTTGTCATCATATCCACCAGATCGAATATAAACGTATGACGGACGGACGTACGTACGTAACTTGGGTATTATCATGTTCCATGTACAGTTTTGACTGCTCGACAAGCCGTAACTTACGATAATCAGGATTTAAACTCAGCCGTCGTCTTTAGATGTTTAAAATTCAATTTCTTTTACGATGAAAAATTTATCAATGGTCATCAATTTACCTCGTCAGGATGATCACCAACAGCTAGCCTACAAATTAATCCTATATATATATATATATATATATATATATATATATATATATATATATATATATATATATATATTCACAATTCAATTCAAGCGATGAGATCGACGATACTTGGATATATATCTATCCATGTTTTTGGTTTAATTGCAGATAGGCAGATAGCTATATACCTAACAGGCCAGGTTGTGTCGAATATTTTAAAGTAACACATAATTAATATATACATGCATAAATTACAATATATAATGTACGTAGTTAAAACAACATTAACAACTTACATACATATATAGCCATGTTTTTACGTCAAAGTCGTAACATACATGCATCCTGAAACCGCAAAAGGCTTGCCCAACATCAACCACCATATGCATACTACGTAAAAAAACAAACCACACAAACACGTACTCCCAAAATAGTCACATAATTAAAAAAAACCTAGCTTTTTAACTTGCCACCCTAGCTAGCTTGCATATATATAGATTAATTAATTAAGATGGATCAGGTCTTGGTTCGATATTTGGACTCGTCGATGTCGATACCTTCTTCCTCAACACGCTCTTGACCAGATTTGTCGCTTGTGCTTAACCCACCTTTACGTCCCATCTCCTTGTACCCCTCCGTCCCCATCTGTTGACTCCTTGTCTGACCGCCTTTGCTGCCCATCTCCTTGTATCCTTCACTGCCCAGCTGCTCCTTCCTAGCCTGCCCGCCCTTGCTCCCAATCTCCTGATAACCTTCCGTCCCCAGCTGCTCCTTCCGAGTCAGCCCGCCCTTGCTCCCAATCTCCTGGTACCCTTCACTGCCCAGCTGCTCCTTCCGAGTCTGCCCGCCTTTGCTCCTCCCTAATATATATATAATCCATCCATCCATCAATATGTAATTAATATATATTACTTTAATAATGACAAAGCTAGGCACAAAGCTAATTGCGTACGTATATATATATATAGATGGAATTGAAACGACGGACGTACGTACCTTCAGCAAGATGCTCTTGAGCTTCCAGGGTTTTGCCCCCAGTGCCGCCGGGGACGACGGTTTCCCCTTGCTTAGCTTTTGCCTCCAATTCTGACCTCCTTTCTTGTTGACCAGATGCCATGTTGTTCAGTTGTTCAAACAAAGAAACTTGAAATTAAGAAAGGATCGATCGAGTTATATATGAGAAGTTATCGATTAATCGGGGTGTACGTACGTTGTATTTATAAGTTGGAAAGTGAAGAGGCAGATGAATGTAAGGATGACACGTAACACAGCTAGGTAAAATGACGCGGCCAAAGCGTGGCTCCTTTAGCTGTTACATAAGGACACGCACTTGATTAGTCACTATCTACCACTCACGTACCTACTACTATACTACTCTTCTTATCTTTCCTTTTTTACTGATCGACTTTATCCGATTAATTAATTTATATATTATACCAAAATATTAATTTAATACTATATGTATTTTGCATGTTCATGTAAAAACAAATCTAATCTGTTGTTAAGGCAACGATGGAACTTATATATGTTTTAAATGTTATAAAATAGGGTTTCTGAATCACGGATTTTTTCAAGAATTGTGTACCAATTCACTTTCCAAATTTGATATTTCGACCCTTAAATGCCTTTTACGAAATTCAAACTATAGGGATAATACTTGAAGAACAAATTCGTTTTTGGCATAAAACGAATTCCATAGAATTGTCTAAATGATAATATGTTATTATTCTCTTTTTGTATGTCAAAACCACCGAATGGATAATATTTTCGGTTAATTGGCGGTTAATCTTAACCGAAATTACTTAAGGATCCTAAAGAATTAATTATTTCCTCTTAAGTTCCATTTGTAAAATCCGGTTTTGTTTTGGCGGGGTGCTGCCCCTAGAACACCGCAAGGGGGCGCAGCCCCCTTGACCTTCACCATTTTTGTCACGCCGGAATCAATTTAGATTAATACAAGTGTGCACTCTGGCACCTACTAACTTATATTAAAGCTAAAATTGATCTCTTTGTCATATTTTATTATTTCCATTATACTAAAATCACCAACATTAACTAATCATGAATCAGAATTATTATAGGTTTAAAATTTTAAGGGAATCAAAATAAAAAGTACTTAATTACATGGATGGTAGTACGTAGAATATACTACAAATTCATAATTAAAAACAAGTTTTAAGGTGTGTGTATATTCAATAGAGAACCTCTATGCATCTTAGAACCTTGGAGAACCATAATGCATCGCCAGAAAATCGTAATGCATCACGTAGAAATCGATGCATCACGCGGGAATTTGATGCATCACGTGATAATAATGATGCATCACGGTGGAATTGTGATGCATTTGTGGTGGTGCATGAAGGTTTTTCAAGGTTCTTCGATGCATGGAGGTTCTCCATTGAACACACCTCTCTCTCTCTCTCTCTCTCTCTCTCTCTCTCTCTCTCTCTATATATATATATATATATATATATATATATAGGGTCAGGTTCTATGGGGCACCTGTATGCATTGTGTACTTTGGGAACCTGTATGCACCGTTAGATCTTGAATTTTAATGGTTCAGATTGCAGTGGCAAAAGGGTAATTAACTTGAAAATGGGTGCACGGGTGCATAAATTCTCGCGCACGGAAGGGCAAAATCGGAAGATGCTTTGAATTCAGAAAATATTCTATCCGAATCTAAACAACATGATGCATCATCCAATTTATTGGATTCGTCTTCAAACACGATGCATCTTCATCCAATTCAATTTCAAACATGATGCATTTCGACCATATTCATCATCGTCTTTGTTCCATCATTATGCATCACCAAAATCGTGATGCATTTCAGCCATATTCATCCTCGTCTTTATTCCATCATTATGCATCACCAAAATCGTGATGCATTTCGACATTTAAACGTGTTAATTTCGTGATGCATCTCTGAAATTTAAACGTGTTCATCAACGTTTTCAATGTGTTCATCATTGTCGTGATGCATTGCTGTTGTGCATCATGTTTGAAACAACCAATATTTTATTTAGTTTTCTAAATAAATGATAAATATTAAATTAAATCTTATAATTTAACAATATATTATTAAACATTCCCAAAATGCCCTTAATGCACCCTTTGTAAACAAGCAATGCATTTTTGGTTCCCATTTGGTTCCCGATGCATATGGTGCCCCATAGAACCTATATATATATATATATATATATATATATATATATATATATATATATATATATATATATATATATATATATATATATATATATATATATATATATATATATATATATATAGAGTAAGGAGATAATATATCTCTTCTG
The DNA here is from genome assembly GCA_020465985.1 of Centrapalus pauciflorus. NCBI lineage: Eukaryota > Viridiplantae > Streptophyta > Magnoliopsida > Asterales > Asteraceae > Centrapalus > Centrapalus pauciflorus. The sequence goes on along the minus strand of JAANYP010005003.1, from coordinate 135,613 downwards.
TAAAATCAAGATATATTCAATATGATTGATCAAAATAAACTTCAATGTCTAAGCTACATATTTTATTTTGATGTCTCTTTTGGCCGGGTCATTACATTTGAAGTTTGTTTATTTCTTATTGGCCTTTCTTCTTGCTTTTGGCTGTTGGAATCAATTTTGTAGTTAAAAAAAAAGGTTATACACTTTAAAAATATCGATAAAATCATAAAAGGTTATTGACTTTTAATAATAAAACCCAATAATAATAATCACAATCGGTATACAATTTGATATTTTGTAATATGTATCCCGCGCGTTAACACTTGGTACAAGTGCATAATTAACTAATATAATGAACATTTAAATATATTTTTCTAGTATCAACTTTATGTAATAAAGGTTGTTTTACCTGAACGTTATAGCGGGATCATAACTAAACAATAAAAATTTTATTATTTAAGAGGAAAAAATTTTATACTAAAATATAGATACAAAAGAAGGAAGGAGGTAGGATCCACCTGGACGCCCGAAAGAAACCAAGACCTGAATATGCGACATCGAGACCTGAAGGCAACCGAGGAAACACACACAAATAATACGATCATAATGATATATTCAACATTTTATAAAATATAATACCAAAGGTTATAACGAAAAACAAAACAGTTATATATATTATATATAAATAAAATAAAATGGTCAGGTTCATACTTGTTTGCTTAATAAAAATAGTTTATAAAATAATAATTTTATACCGAAATGTAAATAAAAATAATGCAATCAAAATGATATATTTAAATTTTTATAAAACATAATATATTAAAAGTTATCATTAAAAAATAAAAATGTTATCTATTATTATTAAATTATGTAAAAAAACAACGTGTTTTCACGTTTTTTGCGTTTTCGTCCATTCATGTTATTTTTTTTCATAAAAAACCTCAAGTTATTTTTTTATATTTTGGTTTGGTGAAATTTGGACATTAGACCCCGGTTATAATTTGTGAACTGGGTTTGAAAAAAACTGAAAAACCGAGTTCTAATGTCCAAATTTCACTAAACCAAAAAGAAAAGTATAATTTGAGTACTTTTATGGAAAAAAAAAATAACATGGAGGGACGAAAACGCAAAAAACATGAAAACATGTTTGTTTTCTTCTTAATAAACCCTATGTATGTATTAATTAATAAAGTAACTCAGTTGTTTATCTATCAGCTTGAGTTGTCTGGTTGTGAGCTTCATTGTTCATTGAATAGTATCGTGGTTTCAATTGGAAAAATATTTTGTATTGGATTATAGATAAAAATAATATAATCATAATTATATATTTGAATTTTTAATATAATATCAAATAGTATAACGAAAAAATAAAACAGTTATATATTATATATAAAATAAAAAATAGGTCACCTTCATACTCATCTGTTTAATCAAAATAGTTTTGACGGTAATAAATTTTATATCTGAATGTAAATAAAAACAATGTGATCATAATGATATATTTGAATTTTATAAAGTATAATATATCCAAAGTTATTATAGAAAAACAAAAATGTTGTATATATATATATATATATATATATATATATATATATATATATATATATATATATATATATATATATATATATATATGTATAGAATATGGTTCGTGTGAGTACCTAAAAAATGCAGAGTACCGTGAGTACCAGTGAACACACGGGTTTAAAATGTGAACATGCTCCGAAAAAAAGTTTTTTTTTGTAATTTTTTTTCATATTAATTTAGATACAAATAATATAAGCCTATTCGTAAAAGATTACACACATTCACACTTTCTAGCCTCTTAAAAGTCATGTGAACGTGAAAAAATTCATGTGAACATGCTTAGCTGTGAACATACGTTCACAACAGTGCAGTTCATGTGAACTTGCACGTTTCACATAGTTCTAGTGTGTGTTTAGGTGTGATTTTTTGCAAATAGTCTTATATTATTAATTTAAACATGATTATCAAAAAAAATTTCAAAAAAAATGGTTTTAAGCGAGGTACCTCCGGTACTCCGCAAAACTAGTGGTACTCATTTGAACCCAAATCTATATATATATATATATATATATATATATATATATATATATATATATATATATATATATATATATATATATATATATATGTGTATGTATTAAATTAATAAAATAAGTCATAAGTCAGTTGTATACCTATCTGCTCGAGCTACCTTAACCAGGATCGTAAATTAATTTATTGATGATATCCTATTTCCCTTCTAAGCTAGTCGTAAAACATTATCCTTAAATATGTATATCTACGAAAAGTTTTATGTATATTCTTTTAAATTTTAAATATGTCTATATTAAATGAATAATTCATATAAATAACCACGTGTTTTTTTTCTTATTTAAGAAAACAATAAAAATTATTCATTCCATTATATCTTGAGATAGAAGACCCGAAGTCTCAAATATATGAAACTAGTTATCAAAACTCGCGCGTTGCTGCGAGATTTAAAATATTAATTACAAAAATAATTATAAAAGATAAATGAATAAATATTTTTCAAACAATTCCAATAACGAAATCCAACTGAACCAGTATCATAGAGTGAAATTGAAAACCTGATATAGTGATATATATTCAAGAAAAAAGCGAAATGATATTGTCAATTGGTTCATATCATAAATTTTTTTAGATTTGGAATGTCAAAAAATCTGATCAGAATCGGAATTAAATAATTAAATATTCATAACCATAATTTGAAATGGTGACATTGATTATGTTTACTTATCAATTTAATTTGTTGGTTTTACGATTATATCAAATAAAGTTATAATAGTAATATCTCTAACACATCGATTATGGTCTGCCAACATTATAATAGTAATTTTCAATGTTAAACATGATCATAATTAATACAAAATCCAAATACTAATTAATTATATTTTAATTATAAAGTAATTTCATTAGAATCTTGAATTGTGTATTTGAATAATAGTATCTTTCATACAATTAAACATAACATAATAGTTTTAAAAGACAACTTCAAATATATGTATGATTAAAATCATAATTTTAAGTGTGTAATAAAATATTGCAATAATAAATGTTAAATAAGGACTAAATAAAAACTTATTAAAATAAAGGTGTTAAATAAAATATAACACAAAGATAATGGTGCATTAAGAAAAATTTAAACTAAAAAAACACCAACCATATATAGTTGGCCAAGTTGCAAGTTTTCATTGGTCTTTTTGATACAATTAAACATAACATAATTGTTTTAAAAGACTACTCTAAACATATGTATGATCAAAATCACAATTTTAAGTGTGTAAGAAAATATTGTAATATTAAATGTTTAAAAAGTACTAAACAAAAGTTATTAAAATAAAATGGTTAGTTAAAAGATAAGACAATAATAAGGGTGTGTTATGAAAAATTTAAATTTAAATTAAAAGAAAAAAAGAAAACCCACCCAGCAATGATGACTGGCCAAGTGGTAGGATTTCATTGGTTTTAGGAGATACGGTAAATGTACATATACGAGTTATTGAACACCCGCGCGTTGCTGGGGGTTCTAAAATATTAATTACAAAAATAAATAAATAAAAATACTTTTCAAACAATTCAAGCAAAAAAACACGACTGAACGAATATCGAATATTGAAATTGAAAAGCCGATATAGATTCAAGAAATAACATAAATGATACTATTAGTCGGTTCTTATCATTAGTTTTCTAGATTTTGCAATGCTAAAATTACAAACAATGTCTTATTAAATCGTATCAGAACCAGAATTAATTAATCAAATATTCATAACCATAATTTGAAATTTTGACATTGATTAGATTTAGTCGTCAACTTAATTTATCGGTTTTACGATCAAATCAAATAAATTTATAACGATAATGGCTCTAATACATCAATTAGAGTTTGTCAACGTTATAATAGTAATGTTCGATGTTATACATGATCATATTTAATAAAAAAAACTAAATATTAAATAGTTACATTTTAATTATAAAATAATTTCATTAGAATTTTGTCTCATGCATCTGAATAATAAAGTCTTTTTAATACAATTAAACATAACATAATAGTTTCAAAAGACAACTACAAACATAAGTATAATTAAAATCATAATTTTAAGAATGTAAGAAAATGTTGTAATAATAGATGTTAAAAGAGGACCAAATGAAAATTTATTAAAATAAAATGGCTAGATAAAAGATAACACTAAGATGAGGGTGTATTGTAAAAAAATTAAATTAAAATAAAAAAATAAAACAATTTCGCTAGAATTTTGTATCGTGCATCTGAATAATAAAGTCTTTCTATACAATTAAACATAATATAATAGTTTCAAAAGACAACTACAAATATAGGTATAACTAAAATCATAATTTTAAGTATGTAAGAAAATGTTGTAATAATAAACGTTAAAAGAGGATTAAATGAAAATTTATTAATATAAAAGGAGTAAAAAAAGATAACACTAAGATGAGAATGTATTATGAAAATTTAAAATTGAAAAAACAAAGAAAAAAAGGAAAATCGTCATTGGTGTAGAACATTTGATATATATATATATATATATATATATATATATATATATATATATATATATATATATATATATATATATATATATATATATATATATATAGAATCAGGTTTATCAGCGTACCTATAAGATTCCAGCGTATCCTAATGTGAATGATCATTCACGTATTTTTTTTGAATAAACATGTATAAGACAAAATTATAAGATTTTTTTTCAAAAGGAGCAACATCATAAATCTTGTGAATGGTAAAAAAAATCATGTGAATGGTCATTCACACCATTCACATAGTGTGAAATGACCATTCACATAAATTTGCATTGAGCATTCAAATAATTTTTAAGGACACAGAAAGTGTGAATGTATGTGAAATTCATATATCATGTGTATAACATTAATTTAAACATGGTTATGAGAAAAAAAAATTTAAAAAAAGTTTTTTAAGGTTGGTACCTTCGGGTGCACTTGATTTCGGGAGGTACCTTTTTGACAGACATATATATATATATATATATATATATATATATATATATATATATATATATATATATATATATATATATATATATATATATATATATATAAGTTCTCTAGAAAAATATAAGACAAAATGATGTGTTTCATTTTTGTGTATAATGATTTATCCGGATTCTTCTCTCAACCTAAATAATCCCAAATTTTGTTTCTATTTTGTTTAGTTTGCTCAATTTTAGTCTCTCGTCTGTTAAATTTAATGGCACACCCATTAACTTTTGTAATAATGACCTTTATAGTATTTTCAACTGTGACGTTTTGGTCTTTATGGTTTTATTATTTACCATTTATAGTCCAAAATTTGTTTTCTTATTTTATTTTATTTATTTTTATAATTATATTTACTTCACTTATAATAAATATACTTATTTATTTATAAATATAGTATTTTATTTACATTTACTATTGTTGGTATTTGATGTAACATCCCGGTTTTGAGATAGGTACGTGGAATTATGTCATTGGATTAATTATTTAAATTGGGACCCGGGAATATAAATTGTATTTTGGGGTATCGGGATCGGATTTTGGGTACCGGACCGGGTTTAGTCTAAAACGTATATATGTGCCACCTCTTTGGATGCTTGCTTTCATTCTTCACTTCCAAAATCAGAGCTAAAAGTGTGTTTGTGTGTGTGAAATTGAATTCCAGCAGCAAAGGATTGAAGCTACAGCTGTGATTTGAGCTCTTGATCATCATCTTCATCTCCTTCTTCAAGTTTGCTACCAAAGCTCAAAGTGAGTATTAAGCTCCAAATTTGTGGGATTTATGTGTTAGTTGTTATCAAGTGATTAAAGTAAGTTTATATATGTGTTTTATTGAGTTTTTGGTCAAATTCGTGAGCTAAAATCGAGCAAAAATCGGGTTTTGAGGTGTGAAATCGTTGCTGTCAAAAAACAGAACATTCATGGCTGACAGTCAGCTTACGCGGCCGCGTAGGGTTTGCTACGCGGCAGCGTAGGTATTTGTTTACAAGCCCGTGTAAAAGGCTACAGGGTGGTGTAAAGATGGAGCTACGCGCCCGCGTGGGTTATTGCTACGCGCCCGCGTGGGTTCTGTTACGCGGCCGCGTGGGATTTTGCTACGCGCCCGCGTGGGTTTTGCTACGCGGCCGCGTGGGTTGCAGTCACACCATCTTGTAAAAATTCTACACCACCGCGTAAGAAGACTGCTACGCCACCGCGTAAGAAATCTTACACGGCCGCGTGAGAATTCAGAAAATAAGCATATTTTAAGCGTTCATTTAGGGATGAATTAGTGATATTGGGTTGTTCCTTTGTGTTTCTAGGGTCTCGAGTTAATAGGGTCGGGATACGGGCAGGGAACCGAGACTTAAGGAAAGAGATTTCAGGGTCAGGTGAGTTTGCATGCTTTTCTAAGATAATTGTACGATTATTTATTTACACTTGCATGACCTTTTACTGAGCTTTCTTTATGAGATTATTATGAGTTTCTTACGAGTTTTATTACTGAGATACTGTCATGCATGTATATTGTGTTTATTGTGAACTGAGTTTTATTATATGAGATTTGAGACACACGAGCTATCGAGATACTAAACCGTACGGCTGGGCAGGGGTTGGGTCGCTCCCAATTCCCTTTTTGAGTCCTGACGACTGCTTTGTGCGGTCTAGGGATTTGGGTACGTGGATTCATCCACACGAGTTGAGTACCTATTGAGCTACTTTGTGGGATCTCATATTATTGTTCAGTAGAGAACGCTGAACGTTTTGTTATCGAGTTATTTATTTATTGAGCTTTATAATCGTACGCTAACCCTTGCATTCTCACCAGCTTTAGCTGACCCGTGTGTTTGTGTTGTGTGCATCCCAGGTGACCGGACTGCTAGTAGGCCTGCTGCACCAAAGTAGGTTTATATTATCCTTGATCGAGGAGTTAGCTACCTTTTGTGGAGGTAGTTATATTTTGTGGACTGTTTATATACTTCGGATAGGTTGTGTTAATTCAGAGATTTCCGTGACTGTTACTGTATAATTAAAGTTTAAAATTATCGGGTTCTCGTGTATGTATCTTGGGAATAGCGTAGGGATTATTATATTATATCGTTGCTGACGTGGTAATTATGTGGCATTGTTGATTAGTTCGAGGGTGTTACATTTGATTTATAAATTTAATTTTTTATTTTAATTAAAATTTTATATTAGTTTACTAATGTATTTAAAAGTTTATATTCCTTATCAACTTTAATTTTTATAATATTATTGTTGGCATTTATATATGTGATTTTTGTTAGTTTTTGTCGGTTGTGTTCATTTAGAGGCGATATCATTGACATTTTTCTCTCTTAAGCCACTATTTCTTTAGGCGTTTTTATATCTAATCAACCATCAACATATATATTTTATACATATGAATCTATGAATTTAAAAGTGAGTGTGGTCCAGTTTTTATATATGAATATATTGGTTCGGTTCGGGTTTTAGGTTTTTCTATATTATAATCGACTTTTTCTTTTTCGGTTTTGGTTTTTTTATTTCATTTATTTGATGGTTTCGGTTTTTTTACACATCCCAAATCATTTTTTATTTTTAAATTATAGAAAGTGATGTCGTTTATATATGAATATATTTGTTCGGTTCGGGTTTTCGGTTTTTCTATATTATAATCGACTTTTTCTATATCGGTTTTGGCTTTTTTTTATTTGATTTATTAAATGGTTTCAGTTTTTTACACATCCCAAATGATTTTCTATTTTTAAAATATAGAAAGTGATGTCGTTGATTCATATGCTCTTATTAGGGGTGAGCGAAAAACCATAAAACCAAAAAAAAACATTAGAAAACACAAGTTTGGTTTTTTGTTTTAAAAATTGCAAGATTTGATTCCGTTAATTAGCTTTTCCTATAAAACCACACGGAATAAAATCGAACTGCACCAAATGTAAAAAAATGTAAATTTCATGTTTGTTATCTTTTCTTTTTATATATTCCCTATACGTAAACCGACTCTTTAGCTGATTTTTTTAATTATTTTATTTGACGATCGGAATAAAATGGAATTTACAAATTAAATTACATTAGCTTGATTATTTAGTTTCTTAATTTAAAGTAGACTTTAAGTTAAAACACCACAAATTTAAGGGTTTCACTTTTAATTTAGAAATGTTTAGGAAAAAAAGAAAAAAACATAAAAATATCACGGAAAACCAAAAAAATGAACCGCACAAACTCGGTATTTACTATTTAGGTTTTAAGAAGGACACATTTTGGTTTCGGTTTACTTTTTATACAAAAAACCGCACTATGCACAACCCTAACTCTTATAATGTTAATTAATATATATAATGTTAAAATTAATAATGAAAATAAACTTATCAATAAATGGTTAATATCGAAAAAACCCCATAAACTTTCCTTAGTTTTGTGATTAAGTCCCTAAACTTTTTTCCCGATCGATTAAGCCCCTTAACTATTTTTGTTTTATTCAAAAAACTCACTATCTTTACATGTTTTAGCGATTAAGTGCTTAAACTTTTTGTATTATTGGTTATGTTTTACATACTTATCCGGTAACCGGTCAAAAATATATACTTTTGAATAATACGAAAATAGTTTAGAGACTTAAACAATTGGAAAAAAAAATTTAGGGACTTAATCGTGAATATGAGAAAAGTTTATAGAGTTTTTTCAAGATTAACCCTTTTTTTAACTAATAAAAAATAAATTTATAGACAAAATATTAACAATAGTAAATATAAGTAAAATACTATAAAAAAAATAGTACATGACCAATGACTGTGTATGTGCACAGACGCACGAACATCATAAAGGTTCGAACAACTCATCTCTTTACATTAAGAGGTTCTAAATGGAGTTTTAATCATCAACCTAAACCTATTTGAGGTTTAAACCATTTCTACTCAATATTTGACAAAAGACTCATTTGGGTTCTTCATAGCATATAGTGAAGAAGAAGAAGAAGAAGATATCAATATTAATACATACCTTAACTGTAGCTTAAATATTTGTTTTTGATCTTCACGAATCGATCAACTCTTTAACTAAGACCTTCTTTTCTTTTTCCCTCTACTTTCTTTTTCTTTTCTAATTTTGGCAAACGATTAAATGAACTTTTCCTCCACATTTTACAAGGAAAAGTATAATGCATCCCGCAAATGAATTATGCATCACACTGGGAAAATTAATCATGATTAATTGATGCATCACGTTGTCTTCTGACTCGAGTCGATCTAGCGGGCCAAAACGGTCCGTTTAGTCAAAGTCGGTCAATCACTTTTATGTTTCTCCACAAAAATAAAATATTTAATTATTTAGTTAAGAATCAAATTCAAAAACTCTAGTTCCAAAAAAGAATGTTTTAAACATTGACTACAAGTCATTTTATTGTCAAATTTATTGACTTATTTCTTTTAATAACAAACTTACTTCATAAAATACTACAGTTTACTTGGGATCGAACCTAAGATCACTAGTTTCATATATCAATATTGAATTTTATTTACCACTATAATGCATTATGTTTTTGAGTTTTTCCATGCTATATACTATAAAGTTAATATATTAAAAGAAGTAAGCCTATAATTTTGACAATAAATGGACTTGTAGTTCAATAGATAAAGTGTTGCTTTTAACTAGATGTTCTGGGTTTGATTCTCAGCTAAATGAATTAATTATTTTTTTGTGAAAAAACATATAAATGATGGTCTGTCTTCGAATAAATGTCGGTCAAAAATCGGATTGGTTTGGACCGCCAGACCGACTCGACTTGGAATGTTTGTGTGATGTATCAAGTGATCATGATGCATCATCCTACACGTGTGATGCACTATTCTTTCCTTTGACCTTTTGCAATGCATTGTGGGACTTGAACCGACCACGTGATGCATCAAGTGATCGTGATGCAAAATCATTCATTTTTTATGCATTGTGATTCTCTAAAGTTTTCCGATGCACAAAAGTTCTTCATTGAACCTCTCTCTATGTATAATTTTATTTCTTTTTTATAATATAATTAAATACTTTAAAGTATAATGTCTATTTTAGAACTCAAATATATTATTACCATTAAGTATATTGCTAATCCTTGCAACATTAGTAATAATTACATTGAGATCCATTTATATTATTCTCGTAAGTTCATCACATTAGTATTTTACTAATTGGGATAATTATAATTATATTCCATTAATATTCTTTACATTCATAACTAATAAGATATAACCCAAAATTAATATCCCGTAATTATCTGGGTGTTACAAAATTATAAACTCCTAAAAACTCATTGTCAAACACGTCATCTATTTTCATCCTGCAAAAGAAGGTTTCTTGTGTGAAAATTGATGCTTCTATATATAACCCCACATTTGTCTCATGCATTCAGAGAATTTGGTCACTAAAAGTTTCAAAAAGAAAAAAGTAGAGAAGGAGAACCATACAAACGATGACTATGCCACATCACTTTTGAATCAATACTCTTTATTATTGCTGATATAAAGAATACCCATAAAGTATATTATTCTTGCATGTTTCTAAAACTGAAAACAGTTTTCGATATTATTAGAAATATGATTTTTATAAAAAGTATTATATTGTTACCCTATTCATATTTAGACGTGTTTCTTGTTTTTTGTGATAAACGAGGAATAGTGCCCGCGCGCTGCGGCGGGTTTAAGAAAATGTGTTTTGATGACTGAATATAATTAGAATGCGAAAAACAATACTCTAAAATTCACGACCTATAAATAGCTTTGGCAAAATAAAAAGGAAAGTTAAATGTATCATTGCAATCTGAAATTTATAAAGCTCATACCTACCACATGTTAATGTCAATCTAAAAAAAGATATATCAACTGCTGAAAAGAGGTGATGTTCACAATGCCGAGTTTCATATTCATACACTAAATGATGAAACGTAGTAAAACCTGCTATTTTTGGTTGTTATCCCAGGCTTTCTTTAAAAGTTACTTTTGTTTTGTTTCCTTTTCACATATCTTAATCCTTTTATTTCTTTATCGATAAGCTTGCGAACATCCACCAAAACCTGCTCGTAAGACGCACCAACCTATGTCAACAAACGTAAAAAAAACTTTCGTTGTCAATAAGGAATAACATATTTGAAATAGAATTAAACATCTTGAAACTGTTTAAAAATTTCAAAATACATCAAAACTTTTGTTGTCAATAAGGAAGAGCATATTTAAGAGCTATTTAAAAATTTCAAAACTGTCTGACATGTCCCGATGAGGGTTGTTTACAGAGGCATAGGTAGCGGAGCATAAAATTTCAAACTCTCTAACTTTTTTTATGTGGTTGGTGTTAAATCCTTGTATGAGAGGCTACAATTTTAGATTCATGTAAGTTATATTTCTTTGAAACAATTATTGATTTGTAGAACATACAATATGGACTTCAAAGCTGAGTATTGCAGTATTTAGAAAAGGATATATATAAACAAAATAACTATGCTTATCAAAAGAGTAACTAAATAGCATAATACCTTTTCTTTATAGTTGCAGCCAATTATATCAATTTTCCTGCTATCATATTCTTTATTCAACTGGATTTGGTGCTTCCATCTGCATGGCTCTGTTAGTATATACTCCGATTTTCTCAACAGGAATTTAGCAAGCATGTTTAAAAGTACATACATGTATATATCAATCCATGTGTTTACTCCTTGATTTGATAATTTCTACCGGATGCCTTAATTAAGTTAATTTAATTCTATGTAGGACCTTCATTCTCAACTTTAGGAATTGATTCCAGAACAGCAGCTACATTTTCCTACATTTATGGTTGTGTTGTCATTTTAACTTATTTATTTGTCATGCTACAGGCCTACTGTGTCATGTACTTTTGACATTTTTCTTGAATTGCTTTAGTTATGCACTTCTTCATATCTAAATGTCAAATTGATTTCTGTAGAATTCTTCTTTAGGTCTATATAACTCAAAAGTACCTTTTGACCACCAATCGATATGCTCAGGAACGATGAACATCCTCAAAAATTCAGCCCAAAAGTTGTATCAACTGTCATTTGTGAATCCCACCTCAACCTAACTACAACATGAAAAAAAATTCAAATTAATATAACATTAGAATACATTACAAGATATATTCAGCTTCTAACAATACATTTCCTGGAGTTTTGGTGCCACTGAGATTCTGAAACAAAGAACCAACAGCAGCCATGAGGAATCTGAAATGATAATTACCTACTGCGTCCGCCAAGATGTCCAAGGTTGTCCAAACCAAGATAATGAAGAATCTGAAATGAAATTGCAGAGAGTTCTAGTGTTGATGCCATATAAAGTTGCTTGGCTGTAATGTTGATGCCAAGATGTCCAACGTGGTCCAAACCAAGATAATGAAGAATCTGAAATGTATACAAATATTTTCACAGACAACACATAATGTTGTGTGCCGTGACCTACATTTCAATGTATACAAATATTTATCTTATAATCTGAACAAAAAAGCATATTACCATCAACCACAGATGCACAAAATCAATTCATGATAAAATAAGAGTCAAGAAACAAACACCATTCAACAAAAAGAAAACACATTACTACCAATCAGAAACATATATAGCATTTTTGGTTAGGTACAACGTGCAATCAAAACCTGTAACGTAGCCATTTTAAGTGTTTATATGCGAATCAGAAGCAGTGAAGCACATAGAAGTGTGATAATACATGTTTGTCAAGGAGAACCATCTCAATGAATAAGTATCAGATGTATTTTTAAATGGATGCTTCCATAGATGATTAACGTGGATCTTGATGATAAACAAATCTACAAATCTTTAATAAGATTTATGAAAGACATCAAGCGGTTTCTTGCAGCCTTATAGTTGGAGGAACTACATGGTCTATATATACGACCTAATTGCAGTGAAATTTCAATCAATAATCGTTATAAAGGACACTTAATATGCATGCACCACTACTACAACTAATTATATTTTTCCCGTAAGAAGGTTCATACATATCATCCAAAGACAAAACTGTATTTAATTTGTTTGAAGGAGCCTAGTTTGAACTCTATAAGTCTCTTTAATATTAATATTCAAATATACGTTGCATAGAGGTCAATATTGTTAATTATTTTAGTAGTGAACATAATTATGAAGTGCTATGAGCTCAAAAGCACCAAATAGATCAAATAACCATCTAAAATCCACAAAAAGTAAGCCGCAAGAGTATGTAATGATTTTCTTTTACACTCTTATTTGGAAATTGCATTCGATAATCACTGAAATAAGTAGAGAAGCTAAACCATATGTAACAAAGCAATGTTGTTTTACATGTAGTTGTGGTTAAATAGTACAAATTGAAGTATGAGTAGTTGTTATATATGTCATGGTTGTGTTTGGCTGTAATAGACATGGCCTCTATATACATCTTTGTAGATGATCTTTTTTGGATATAATTATAAGCACCAAATATTCTTTCATATTTTAAGTTGTGGTTATTGCAAATTGAAACATTGAAGAAACAATATGTTATTTTGTAGATAGTAGAAAAGAAGCTTTAAAATAAGGTAAAAATAAGAACCTGATTGTTCTTCATCTCAGTTAAATTCAAGTTGAGACATCTCCACAGAGACTTCTTGATTCACCTGGCTACTTCTTTCCTTCTTTCTTTACTCTTAAAAGTTGAAACCAACCTAAAAGAGACAAATAAAGATATTTACTACTTCTAGTAATGTCTATATTAGCAACACACTTATTAAACTACTCTTCCTAAGGAAGAGTTGCACATTGATCTTTAGTTATACCAAAAGTTTTCAGCATATTGGATTCTATTGCCAATCTAATAAAAAATATTAGTCTATTCCTACTTCCTTTTATTACAGATCAAAATTTAATCTATTATAATTCTATTATTACTACTAAGCTTAACCGGCAATATTTGAAAGTCAATACCAATGCTCAAGTTGAAAACAATAGGCATGGTCAAACTGCATAATCAACATTTAATGGCAAGTTACCCATTAAAGTTGAAGACACAATAATTCAATTGCTGCTGTAACACTTGATAATCCTGTTTATTAATATCAAGCATGTCATGCTTACAATAACATTAGAAGTAAAGAGAACCTTTTTTTAGGTAAGATGATAACTCAATTGCATCGTAAGTATGTAAATCCAAATACTTTAAAAGTGATGATTTCAGCCCCTTACTCATTCTGTTTTCATCATTCTGTTTTCAGAATGAGACCAAGCATTTACTTGAAGTAAATTGAGAAACACATATATTCCTTCACCAACTTGATTTAGCGTGATCCAAGGAACACACATCCATAACATATGAGCTTTGAATCAAATCAGTGTTTGATTTCTACAATTCAAACATATTAAAAATACCATACATTTACATTCTAGTAGATATGCAACATTTTAAACTTACAGAGATTAGCACTAATTTCCCATTAGAGAGCTGAAACGATTTGATATACATCTAAGGGTTGTTTTTTTCATAAATATGTAGATGAAAAAAAGACAATCTTGATGAGCAGTTGGAATGAAGAACATGTAAAAAAAATCATAAAATTGAACCCAGATCCAAATCTACAAACCTTCACAAATCAATTATAAGAACTCAAAACTCAAATCCTCAAAATTTGAAGCCGGATTTAACACAAATATATAAGTAATGTTACACATTAATTTGTGTCTCTGTTTCTAGATAAAAAACAATCAACATTATTTCGTGGGCATTCATTCAATAACCCTAAATCCGTCATATAAAATAAAAGAATAATACCAACATATTAAATATTCCGGATACGATCAAAATTAAGGAGCAAATGATCTCACGCAAATTAAGTGAATAATAGATAATCATTTATGACCTTATAGCCTAAAAAAATACTTAAAAGGATGAAATTGTTCCAAAAACAGCACCTTAACTACTTAATCATTTAGAAAGAAAATAAAGAACAAAGCTGAGGAAATTTTACCTGAACAAAGTAACTTACTTTCACAAATTAACAATAACGTATTAATAATAACTAAAAATTAACTTTAGGTATCCATACAAAATCACTTAGAAACACACAGTGGTTTAAGACAGAAATAAAAAAATCAAGACATATGAAAATAAATAAAATTTTATACCTCATAGTGCTTCACCACGAACTCTAAGATATCTGACAAAGATAAAGATATTGAGTGAGCGATGGAGAAATTGATGTTTTTGAAGTGAGCAAGCGACAACCCGATATGGTTTTAGCCGAAAGAGATTGATTTTTTAATGGTTGAGCAGTGCGTCATCAAGAAATAAATCAAGCAAATCAATGATTTAATCTAGGTTTTGGTTGTCAATGTAATAGAGTTGTGTAATAGAAATATAGAATGAAGTAAACGACCACCTATATACATACATTGTAATATTTCTAATATATAAAGCATAAAAAACAACCTTGTCGCCATGATCAGAACGAAGAAACATATTTAAAAACATAAATATTCTTAAAATATGAAGGTAGTAATCCGAGATGAAACTGAACAAAAACCCTAACCGAGAACATGATGCTCCATTAGACTCACCAGCGATTATGGCTTCAAAACCCTAACCGAGAACATGAAAAAAAAAAACCCCTAACGGGGTGACTCTAATAGCAGATGAGTTTTGATTCAATACCACTGGTTTTTGAAGGTGCAGAGGTAGACTCGATCTCGACTTCAAACATATGCAAGGAGGGGAGCTGGTGCCGGTTGCAATCGAAAATGGAGGGGTGCTGCTGAGAGAAAGGAAACACAGGTCAAAAAGACGAAAGGAGCAAATTAGTCGAAAACAGTACGCGGGCTCTCAGAAAAAAGAAAGAGAAGGAAATGGAGGATTTCAAACGATGATCATCGCAGGAAGCAGGAAATCGGTGGATGAAAGTGGATTTGCTATAGATGGTTGTGTAGAGAGAAATTGGAGAGAAAGCGTCCTGGAGAAGATGAAGAAGTCAACAAAAGAAAGTGTCTATAAGAAGTTTGCTTTTTGAGTGTAGAAAGGAAAAGGGAACAGAGAAGACAATTGACAAGTATGAAGTATGGGCATGAATCTTTATAAAAATATTAAAACAAAAAAAAAACCAAAAATAAATAAGTGAATAGCTTAGGAACAGGAAACATTTAGTTGGTAAATGTTAGTATTATAATAACCTAAAATCATGCTCTTATATACGAGAAATGCTTTTGATTTAATTAACAATGAATACAATTTAAATCGATTACAACTAGTAACATAATTTTAATTTGATACTAATGTAAAAATTTTAAAGTGAAAACGAATGTTTAAAATTTAAACATTTAATATATGAGTAAAACATGTCATCTTTAGTTTAAAATTGTAAACATCAATAAAATATTATTAATCGATTAGATAAGTATAGACACTTAGGTAAAATTAAGAAGTATTTAAAATTATTTATGTTTTTTATATTCTAACTTTATTAGATAAAACAAGTTTTAAGTTTTTTGGCGATCATGTTTAAATTAATGTTACACATATTATTATGAATTTTAGATATATTCACCGATTGTATATCTTAAAATTTTTGTAAATCGTCATATATATATATGTGAATGGTCATCCAAATGAATGATCATTTACATGATTTTTTCGACTATTCACAAATTTTTTTTGAATCATAATGTACAAATGTATGATTTTTTGATAATTTTTTTTGTTAATTTTGGTTAACACATGATAAAAATTTTTTTGTAAATGATAATTCAGAAGGGGATGCATTCGGGACTCTCAATTATTTAGGAGGCGTTTGGTTCGCGGATTTTCTGGGATTCACTGGGATTTGCATTTAAAATCCTGTGTTTGGTTCGCAGATTTCAGTAAAGATTTATAATCCCAGGATTCCTTAAATCCCTCCATTCTTTGTTATTTAAAATCCCAGCCTCCCCCCTAGGATTTTAAATCCCGGTTACCTTGCATTTTTCAGATTAGAAAATTTTTTCTATAAGATAATGCAAATTCTTTGACAAAATCCTGACAAATGCAAATGCTGCATAATGCAAATCCTTTGACAAAATGCAAATCTCAGAAAAAAAATCTGCGAACCAAACGCCCCGTTAGAGTATTCTTTTGATATGATTAGACACACACACATGTATAGTCTTATGTTACCATGAGAAGCCAAATAAATCTTGAGTAGTGCGAGTAACACTATGATTCACTAATTTGATACGTTGATTCACTTGTTTCGTACATTGATTCACTTATTTTTAAATTTATGATTTATTATTTATAAATTCAAAAATAATGAGTCAATGTAAAAAAGTAACTAATTGTTAAATTATTTAATCTAGAATAAATGATTCATTATTTATATATTTAAAAAATGATGAATCAGTATGTAAAGAAACGAATTTCAGTACTTCTCACACTTTTCAAAATATATATACAGACACACAAACAAACACGTATATATAGATTTTGATGGGAATAATTATTATGATTTATTTAACACAAATATATTGCACTTAAGAAAAGATACTAGATTGAGCACAAATCTATAATCCATAAATACTGTTAAAATAGTAACTAAATTGTCATTTGTCATATTCTCATGATGACAAGTGACATCTTCTACTAATGACATATATTAATTAGTATTTTAAGATTAATTAAAAATTTTAGATCAAATTACTTAGATAAAATATATTATGGTTAGATACTTAAATCCTCAAAATCACAACAAACAATATTTAGAAGATTTTTTTGATTAATAGTTATAATAACAAAAATAATACTACTAATAAAATTAAAATCTATCAATGATTACTTTTTTTGTTTAAATGATTTATACATAAATTAATTATAATAAGATATATTAAACATCATTAGTATAAAACGTTTGAATAATAATTTTTAATTTTAAGTTTATATAGTCTCAAAAAAATAAATTTATTAAAGTTATCCGTGTAATACACGATAAACTAGTTTAATGTGAAACACTAAAAATTATTTAAAATTATAATGGCGTTAAAATTATGATATACGTTTTGATTAATATGTGATAAGACGACATTAATGACAATTACAAAAGTCTAACAAGATAAATATAAAAAAAAACATTGGGGAATAGCAATTTACTTATCCAATAATCACAAGGTTTTCTTATCTTTATCGGCCCACCACACCACACCACTCCACTAATGACTAAACTAACAACGCAAAATAATAAACAGAGTGAAGGGACACAGATTGTGACAGGGACTCATCTGTTACGCATACGCATAGCATAACATTAACAATCTACTTTTTATTCTTATTCTCTCACTGTATAAATACTCATCCTTTGTCGTCGTTACACACACCCAAACCCCTCCCCTGTTCACCTCATCTGTGAGAGTAGGGTTTTCACTTTCCACACCATTCATTCATTTTTTTTACCAAATAATATACGCAACACGAAAATATGGATGCTTATGCCTTGCATCTCGCTATGGCCGCACTGGTCGGAGCCTCATTCGTCGCCGTATCCGCCTACTATATGCACCGGAAAACCCTAAACCAATTACTCGAGTTTGCCAAAACTGTTGAGAAAGAGAGAGAAGACGCCACGCCCGCCTACGACGATGATTCGCCTCTGCATTACAGGAAGTACAATGCTACTGAGAAGCAGCAGCAACAGAGGCGGAACCAGGGAGGACGGAAAAAAGGAGCAAACGACGGATATTATCGCCGCTCATCCACTTCCTTGCCTGACGTCACCGTTATTTCAGGTTCTGCTGCTGGTGATGCCGATGTTATTCCGCCTGGTTTGCCTAGACTGCGCACGCTTCCTGAAGGTAGGAAAATGTTGCAGTTTTCGCCTTATCAACGATTCTTCTTTTGTTTGGAATATCATCAAAGGGTGAAATTAGGTTCAATATAAATGTATGCTTCTGTTCAAGTTGTTGCAAGCATTCCACTTCTTAACATCATGAAGCAAGATTGCGTGTTTATATAGTCTTCTTGATAGATTATCTGCCTGCCAATATAATGATGAATGATTGCGTGGTTATATGTAATCTTCTATGTCTTCTTTATGATTATCATATTATTCTTAAAATTGGTATCAGGATTCAGGGTGGTAAAATCTTACGGGACTATTATTCAGGGCCAAAATTTTATTTTGATATTTGATGTGCTTGTAAACGGCTCTGTTTTTAGTGTTGAAATAATCAGATTTGGGGAATTATTATTGAGATGATATCCCTAGCTTTAATCTTAATTCGATTTTTCAACTTTTGATAGTCGAATTGGATCACCTTTGGTCTAGGGAGAAGTCTTGCTTATTGGTATACTGGACTCTGAAAAGTGTGGGTTCTTTCATATTCATTGTTCGATATGCAATACTTCCTCAAAATATCTTTAGTTGCACATTATCTGACTAATATTCACAAAATGTGCAATAGAAAATGGATGCGGTGTGAGTGTTGACATCCTTTTGGATTTGTATTGCACCTCATTAAAGAAAATTTTCTGCATTGAATTTGTACCCTGTAAATGTAAATATTTTCTGCATCCATACTCTCTAGTCTCTACATGCACATGTTCTATTTTGCACCCATTTATTCATTGGGTCATGAATGGTGTTCTAGTTGGGCCGCAAGTTTTGTGATGGTTTCATCGTTGAGCTTGACTAAACAAACGAGGATGATGAAACAGGGTGTGAAATGGATGGTCTTTACTTCCTGTGTGCTAGATTCCATATTCTTTCATCTTTTATGAATGTGGTAACAATAAACACTGAAACTTTTTTAATACCTGTTTTAGATCATATCGAAATCTCATCGACGTGCATGTGGTTGACTAGTTATTACAAAATACCAAAGATAAATTAAAATAAAAACAGAAAACAGTGGAGTTGCGGGATCGTAGCTTGTGAATCATCTACTCCTGCTCTTACTTATCAGTCAAATACTCGAATGACAGACATTAGGTTTTAGCTTTCTTTTTGGACCTGGTAGACAGTGGATATTTATTTCTCTTGTTATTAATTATTTAAGTAATCAAATTGTTAAAAACATATTATGATTGTTGTAGGGAAATATGCTGCTGCATCTACCAAGAGAACAGCACATCTACTTAGACCAACCTCTCCGAAGTCTCCAATTGCAAGTGCAAGTGCTCTAGAAAGTGGAGAAGGCTCTGATGACGATGTTGATATGGCCGAAAATGCTAATCTAGATACAACATACCTTCACACAAACGGAAATGCTGTAAGCTTTTGATGCATTATTAGATCTCTTTGTGTGTTTGTGAGTGATCTCCCTTCTTGTTTTGGTTGGGATTTGGGAAACAAGTGCTTTTACAAATCGTTTGACGTCTACTGTATAGGGTCAAGTGTGCACAAATGTAAATATACCAGAGCATGTTAATTCAAATGGAGAGCAATTACCTGTACCTGCATCTAGCATGATCCGGTCACACAGCGTATCAGGTGACCTGCATGGTGTTCAACCTGATCCTGTAGCTGCTGATATTCTAAGGAAAGAACCAGAGCACGAAACTTTTGTACGGCTTAAAATCACCCCATCTGGTAATCTTGTCTCTTTTGCGTTTCGTTTACACCATGTGTGTGTGTATACAAGCATCTGAAAACAAAATCATTTATTTTTGTTCTAAGATTTGGTTTTTGAAGAAGGAAATTTTGAAACTAGAATTGAATATATTCCTGTACTATATAGCAACAAATAGTTTTCCTTTGTAATTGATTATAATAAATTAGAGGGATAAAAGGAAAATATGGACTAAGAATCAAAACTCTTTTTTGAAGCTTAATTAATGAGTTAGATGAAGTCCTTATTTTGCGTATATGCTCCAAAAAATTTTGGATTCTAATCATCTTCATTCTTCCTGATGGTACTTATTGCAGAGACACCGTCTTCTGATGAAGCAGAGGTCTACAGAGCCTTACAAGTTTGTCTTGAAATGCGAAAGAGCTATGTGTTTAGAGAAAGCAGTGCTCCATGGGAGAAAGAAGTTATATCTGATCCTAGTACTCCGAAGCGTAATCCAAATCCTTTTGAGTATATCCCTGAGAGAAAATCTAGTGTGAGTTTGCGGTTTTTTTTTCCGACAGACGTTTAGTCCGTGGAGTTCATGATGCTTATTTTCTTGACTTCAAATTTGATTGATTGCAGCATTATTTTCAAATGGAAGATGGAGTGGTTCATGTTTATGCACATAAGGATTGTAAGTTGCTATGATTCTTGGTGGTGGTGCTTTTTGTTTTTATGAGCTGAGATGGTCGTGGTTGTTAATATAAGTATACATACATTTTTCCGTTTCAGCTAAAGAGAAGCTTTTCCCTGTTGCTGATGCAACAACATTTTTCACTGATTTGCATCACATCCTTAAGATAATAGCTGCTGGGAATGCACGAACAGTATGTCATCATCGGCTTGGTCTCCTGGAACAGGTAGACACTCTTCTTTTCAGTTTATTTGTTTACTCAAGTTTTCGGTTTTGATAAATTCTAACTTAAAGTGTGATATAATATGCTTATGCATTCGAAATCCATCAAGAAATTCAACCTTCATCTGATGCTAAATGCGGATAAAGAATTCCTAGCTCAGAAAAGTGCACCACACCGTGACTTCTACAACGTCCGTAAAGTTGACACGCATGTTCATCATTCGGCTTGCATGAATCAGAAGCATCTGTTGAGGTTCATAAAGTCCAAGTTAAGGAAGGAACCTGATGAGGTGATACTTTGATTTTGTTTCTGATTATGTTCATTGTGCTTTTTTTTTTCCTTTTCATTTTGACTCATCTAGAAATGTAAGCTATTGGTGGGTGGAAATATCAACATTGCATCATTTTTTAACTTGTGTATCCTGTTTAGAGCTCTGGAATATGGACATGCTATTTTACTATCCTAAAAGTCCCTTGGCTAGCTTGTCTGCAATAATAAAGTTTTTGTTTTCATGAATATTTGATTATTTGAAATAATTCTGGGGCTAGAGTGCGTATATGGTTTTTTTTTTTGCATATTAATATTTCTTTTTCCTGTTTCTTTTGTCAGGTTGTAATATTTCGTGATGGTACATATCTGACCTTAAAGGAGGTTTTTGAGAGCTTGGATTTAACTGGGTACACTAATTATCTGAAGCAACTGGCTGCTGCTGATATACGTTTTTTCTGCATTTGTAGCACCATTTATTTTCCTTCTTTGAGTTCAATGTATAGCTCTAATGACAACTAGTTGATTTAAATTCTTCATGCAGATATGACCTCAATGTTGATCTATTAGATGTGCATGCAGACAAGAGCACTTTTCACCGTTTTGACAAATTTAATCTGAAATACAATCCATGTGGTCAGAGTAGGCTTCGGGAGATTTTTTTGAAGCAGGATAATCTAATTCAGGGTAAGGTTGTAAGGTCCACTTGTATATGAATTTTTTATTACCACGGGTGGGTCCTTACCCTGGATATGACTTTGCTAGAGGCCTTGTTCATTCGAACTGTATGCATTGTGAATTTTTGTGTATTAACTATTAAGTCGTGCTTACTATTATTTTCAGGCCGATTCCTTGCTGAGCTGACAAAACAAGTGTTTGCAGATCTTGATGCAAGTAAATATCAGGTGGGTTTAGGGGGCATCCTATTTTCAGAAAGAAAATTGTGAAATATGTGAAATCCTTCCTCCCCCACCCCTCCAATCTCTTGCAGTTGCAGATGACTCTGTGATTATACTCCGAGTGTGCGTTATTTTATTATTCTTTTCTTTTATTAATGTTGTTTCCCATTCTTTCTAATACAAGGTGTCAATGAGATAAACGAACATTCGTTTCTTAGCATGCTAACTTCATTGACAAATTTGGTGCTGGTTATATCTTTGTTCTTTCTTTGACGTATGTGTTTGCAATTGATTGATTAGATCCATGACTCTGCTTAGTATTGTAAATGCTTAACTGGTTATAAATATTGTAAATGTTATACATGAATGCCATCTTTTGGACTATGCTATTACACAGTTATATTTCATAAGCTTCTTATTTGTGTTGCTCTTGTTATTGTTGTTGTTATTATTATTGTAATTATAATAATAATATAATGATGATGATTATGATGATAATGATAATGATAATATTCATTTTTGATTTGATGTTGCTGCCCGTTAATCTTTGTCCATCATTTCTGAGTTGCCTGACCATGACAGGATGATTCATGTCTGATATTTAAAAAGCTTTGTTGTTGATAGATGGCTGAATACAGAATATCAATATATGGGAGAAAGCAAAGCGAGTGGGACAATTTGGCAAGTTGGATCGTGAATAATGAATTGTACAGTGAGAATGTTGTCTGGTTGATTCAGGTACCGGGTTAACCTGTCGCATTACCTGCATTTCATACAAATAGATTACCTGTTTATCTGTCAGTGTAAAGAGCAAAGTAGGATACTGGGAAAATTTATGCATAAAGTATAGAGGTTGGCTTTTGTAAAAAAAAAAGTGAGTGGAACAATTTGGCGAGTAGGATCGTGAATAATGAATTGTACAGTGAGGATGTTGTCTGGTTGATTCAGGTACTGGGTGAACCTGTCACATTACCTATGAGGCTATGATATACATTATGATGATTAGGTTTCATACAAATACATTACCTGTTTATCTGTCGGTGTTAAGAGCAAAGAAGGGTTCTGGGAAAGTTTATATATAAAATATAGAGGTTGGCTTTGTAAAAAAAAGAACGAGGTTTTTATGACCATATATAATTAAGAGGTCTGATGTGTGGAGAAAATGATAATTTTCTTTTGGCTAAACCTGTCCCTGTTCTCAATGTGCACCCTGAAGCAACACTTGTGATAAAGCACCTATCACATGACAAACATCATGATCAATAGGAGGTTCCCCTGAATGCACATCATCATAAGCTGATTGACAAATCTTACAAAGTATCCTGAAACCTCACAGCAAGCTAGAAGCTCTCTAAGTTTGTACCCACAGAAGCAATATCTACACTTGTTTCTTTGTCGCCGGTATGAGGAATAACTCTTAAGCAAGGATGACGATTATCAGTAACTTGACACCTTAGGTTGTTTACGAGTGCTGTTAGTTATAACAAATGCCAAAAGCATGCAAATAAATAGGCCTCACATCTGAGATTTGATAACGTACTGTGAATGAATCATTCAGCAAGCTTATGACCTGTGACATGTATGTCTGAAGCCTGAAGGACACCCCAGGTTTTTTACATCTGACAGTGTCAATGTTAATTAAGGCCTTATATCCTTCCTTGAAAGACATGAAATCTTTATGCTTCATGGAGCCCAATTTCATGCCGACTAACATTTTCTTTTACCAGCGAACACATGAACATTGAAAAGACAAGTATCACTTTGCTAACTTATGAACCTCTTATTCTTCAGCTTCCCCGGCTTTACAATGTTTACAAGGAAATGGGCATTGTCACATCATTCCAGACCATGCTGGATAATATCTTTCTTCCTCTCTTCGAGGTTACGGTGGATCCAGAATCACATCCTCAGCTGCATGTTTTCTTGAAACAGGTACAACTCAAATCTGAGAGCTCTTTCTGTCTGCCTTATGTAGTATTACCTATGTCTTACATTTTCTTGTTTTTACTCTGTGTGGATGGGGGTTAGGGTGGAGACAAGTGTGATGCTGGAATATTTTCAATTTGATTCATTACACAAAATAACCTAATAGTCTTATAAATGTAGGTGGTTGGATTGGATTTGGTGGATGATGAGAGCAAGCCTGAAAGACGCCCTACCAAGCACATGCCAACACCTGCGCAATGGACCAATATATTCAATCCTGCCTTCTCATACTATGTGTATTATTGTTATGCAAATCTCTATACTCTAAATAAGGTACGCTCACAAACAGTTTTGCATAAAAACATGCTAGAGGGCATTGAAAACTGCATGAATTCTGTTAGTCAAATGTTAAAGGAAGTAAAAAAATGTTTGGAAGGCTTTATATAGTTATAGGTCAAATCTTGTCTTGTAAGAATGTTCTTAGGGGATGCTTGGTTGGATGTATCATAAGGTAAGGAATGACAATAATAATCATTGATGATGATTGATGTAATATAATATAATTAATGATTACCTAATTATGAACCATTACCCTATAAATTGAGGAGGGGGGGGGGGGGGATTGGATTTTTTTTCCTTGATTCCTCTCCATTCCCAGTCCCCCCATATTTTCATTTTCATTTTCATTTCCATTCCCATTTTTATTCCTTAATTTCAACCAAGCATACCCTTTATTTTGCATACCTATGTTAATCCTGTTACTGTTTTTCTACAACCTGACACACATCAGCTCCGAGAATCAAAGGGCATGACAACCATCAGATTCCGTCCTCATTGTGGGGAGGTACGAATGCTAGACCCTTTCTCTTCTGTTTATCATATGCTGTCAGCTTCAACTAATGAGAGATGCACATATTACTTGCTGATCAGGCCGGTGACATTGACCACCTAGCTGCTTCATTTCTTACAACTCATAATATTGCACATGGAATTAATCTGAGAAAATCACCTGTACTTCAATACCTATACTACCTTGCCCAGGTAACATAAACAAGAGCAGCCTTTTCCTGATTGGAAGCTTATTGATTTGTGACCTTCAACTAATATGACATACACTAATCATCTATTTTACTTGGTGGTCAGATTGGTCTTGCTATGTCTCCTTTAAGCAACAACTCCTTATTTTTGGATTACCATCGGAACCCTTTTCCAATGTTTTTCCTACGAGGCCTTAATGTTTCCCTCTCTACTGATGATCCTTTACAAATCCACCTGACAAAGGAACCATTGGTGGAAGAATACAGTATTGCTGCTTCTGTAAGCATGCACACTCCAGTTCCGTCTTCAATGTGTATGTGAATGAATTATGATGTCATTGGGCCTCAATATGTTATATTCTTTCTACAGGTTTGGAAGTTGAGTTCATGTGATCTTTGTGAGATCGCCCGTAATTCAGTATACCAATCAGGTTTCTCGCATGTTTTGAAGGTATAAATTATAAAAGACCAGTTCAAGTATTATTGTTTCGTAACACTCCTTTTCCATGAAATTTACAATGTTTAATTTCAAAGATAGTGTAAGGAAATTGCTTAGATGTTTGTCAAATATCTAAAACACACTTCAGTGAGACAAAATAGTGAAATATTGTGAGCCGAAATCAACATAATTAAGTTATTTGTATTGATGATAATATCAAATATGTAACTTATCATGAAAACTTCATGAAAAGAAAATGTTGCAATCTTATAGGAGACCCTGAAAGGAAGGTATTTTGTGATTTTCATGGGATAGATATAATTTGATGGTTATATGCATCCCTTCTCTAAACTTGTGACTGATATCCTTTTTTCAGTCTCACTGGATTGGCCAGGAGTACTTCAGGAGAGGACCAGATGGAAATGATATACGCAAGACAAATGTACCACATATTCGACTTGAATTCCGTGAAGTGGTATGTACCTCAGTTCACATTATTATCACATCATATGTGAACGAAGGTTTGATTCGAATCATTTTTGCTGATGCAGATCTGGAGAGAAGAAATGCAACTGATTTATCTGGGGAAGGCCAATTTCCCTGAATACATTGAGACCTAGCTTTAATCATACATACTTGCCAGCATGGCTTTCTGGAGGTATATAATATTTATTTTTCCGCTTAAACTTCGTCCTGATTGTCTGGGAGACTGCAAAGCCGTTTTCTGTAATACCAGCCCATTTGGACATCCATAAACTGTTTCCAGAACAATAATTGACATTGACAAATCAAGAGCAGTAACTCTACAGTAACTCCCACATATGCAGTGAAGGTTGTATCTTGACAAGGATTTGTCACTTCGTGCTCTGGATAAGGCCTGACCTGTAAAAACCTTTTTGAAAATTTATGTTTGATTTCATAAGGCAGAGAATAAGTTTCTAATCAAACTGAAAGGTTAAATATTATTTTCCTTTTTCAAGCCAGCTTCACGCCTTGCTATGCTAACAGCTATCTCTGCAGTTGCAGTTGGTGGAATGTGGCTGGCATCTTGGTACATCAAGGGAGTTGAGGCTCAGCTTAAACCTGAAGTGCTAGGGTGGGTCAACTCAAGAGTTCACTAAACGTGCAAGAGTGAAGAACTCTATTCATGAAGCTTCTGAGACGGTTAACTTGCCCAGATACACATTTATATATAGGTCTTTGGGTTTAATAATTTAGATTAGATATGATCTACCCAAATTATATATAGCAACCTAAAACCATTGATAATGTGTCGAGGAAACCAGCAATAGTGTTGGTGCTCGATGTAGGATTTAGAAAATTGAACACCATAAGATGAACCACCTGGTATACAAAGGAATAAGCAAACAAAAGTATTATTTGTTTAGGTTGCTTAAGTTATGAGCTTATAATATGCGGTGAGCCGGTGAACATATAAAACAGTAACCATGCCAACCTCTATGTGGCATCTGAAATTAGTGGTTCTCATTTTTGCACGCTCAATGACAACATTCTTTCTTTATTGTGTTATTCAAGCTATGGTAATTGAAGTGATCATTTCAGTCTCCATCATGAGACTAGATTACTAGAATCATGCATGTTGCACAAAAAGCACCGAGGCATCCATCATGAGACTAGATTACTAGAATCATGCATATTGCACAAAAAAGCAACGAGGCAGTAAAGAAGCTGATTGAGCTTTGGTGGTTCTAGTTACACACGTTTATTGTTTGTCTTGATTATTTGGTGAATGTTTTAATAAGTCTGTCTATGGTTATTCCATTTGACCCCTTCTGCAAATATTACCTGCTACAAAAGATGGTTTCTTATAAAAAAAATCCGGTGGTACCTCAGACAGCATCAACTAATTCGTTCATTGGTGATTCTGGAGAGTTTTGAGAGAGATTGATGTATCTATCTTTCTGTAGAGTTTAAATTAGGATTCATGGTGCTATATTGCTATTACAATCAGGGGTGTATGGTACTGCACTGGATGTGACCAGACTGAAGAACCAAAATTTTGGAAAGTTGGAACTGAGAATAGGATCGGATGCTATTTGTTCGGTCGTGGTTTATTTTGAATTCTAGAATAAAAAATGTTAAAAAACGAACCTAAAACTGAAAATCATCGGATCCATAGTGCTGGTTTTGGTTTGGTTCATTCTGGTTTTTTGATCCTGTCCCTAGTTTAATCAGTTCCTAATTACATACTACCCGTGTCAATTGCTGCTATTTTCGTATTGTCATCAAGAGTACCGAGAAAATAAAACTTAAAAAGAATCAATAAATGAACATTTTCCAGAACAATAGAAGTTTGAAACAAGTACATTTACAATTAATTTTGGCACCTAGTAACAAAGTAACAAGATCAAATCCAAACTCTAAACCATTAAATCTATGTATGATTGAATAACATATAAAATGAAAAAAAAGGGTTTAGGCAACACAATGCTTGATTACTGTAACATACTTTTTCATGTATTGGTATGGTATATGAGTTTTTTTTTCTCGCAAATCTGGTATATGTATTTTAGTTTTCATAACAATATGATACATTTTTATATAAAACCAGACTTTACTTATATGAAAAATCAGGTTTTATGTTGAAATTTATCATGTTGTATGGAAAATTGAAGTACACGTACCATATGCGTAAAACAAGAATTTCATGTATCATATTTGAAATAGCATGTGTTGTATGACTTAAACCAAATAAAAAAACAAAAATTTCTAAAAAAAGTTTATGCTTTTTTTAAAGTGTTTTAAAAGATTTAGCAGCAATTACTTATACGAGTTGTAAAAGCTAAATTGCAGAGGATGCACATAAAGTATTCGCTGCTGAAAATTTCAGTTGTAATTGTAACAGATATCCGACCTTTTTTTTTTATTCCTTTTATAAATGTGCAAGAAATATTTGATTCCAAGTATCAGGAACCCCCGGCAAACACCAATGTATGCAATCTGCAAATCTCAATGGATCCTCTTTTTCCTCGTCCGTTAACAATCTTCCTTGCATTTCCGTGTAGATTGATGAATGAGCTTCTACTCTGTATTCTGACAGTTGCGTTATGTTGATGAATGTCACCGGAACTTCCATTCTTCCGATGACGCTACCCACAACGCTCATTATCTTCTTGTCGGATCCAGTTCCCCAGTGTCCTTTCTTCGTGATCGGTTTCGTTTCATTGTAGCATTTGATCCCTCCTGTGTTGTTCCAGTCAGCACTCCTAGAATGACACTATATCGTTATTACAACATAACCATAACCGCCTAAAGATTTATAATTTTAAAAAAAAAATTATACCTTTGATGAGTAGGGGACATGGTGGTGAAGAAAACACGGGTTTTGTTCCGATCCAAGTTTGAGTCAATCCAGTTTGCCCATGTCCTCAAGGCTATTCTATAGGAAACCGCTGCGTCTAATTCTTCATAACCATCTTCACCGTTTGCAAACGAACCCCATCTGTGTTCATAAGTCCATTTTCATAACACAATGATTTGTTTGAAAGAAACAACAGTCAAAACGGATCAATATTGTCATTCAAGCTGAGAGCTTTAGTTTATAAGAAAACCTACAAAGATTTGATCTTGGAACCAGTCATCCACCAAACATAAGTATTGAAAAGAAGAACATCAACTCCAATCCAATGTTTTGCATGTTTTTCTACAGAATCCACTCTGAGTATTCTCTTCTTCGGATCTCCTATTATTTTCAAATCGGTGTTTGAGTCGATTAGAAATGGTGCCCAATAGAATTCAATCGTAGCGTTGTGATCCTGTCATGTTCAAAAATGGAGTTTCAGTTGCTCCAAATCAACTTCAATCTATATGTATATGTGTTTAAACTTTGAGTTAGGACTTAGGAGTACCTTTATCTTGAAGACGGAATGAACACGTCCTCGTCGCATGGATTTCTGTTTCTTTGGTATGAGAAATTCAACCAAACAAACAAAGGATTGCCACTGTCCTCTTTGTAGCGAGTCTCCTACGAACATTACCCTCTTTCCTCGGATTTTTTCAAGCGCTAGTCTTGCGTCAAATCTGCCGAATTCAAACCATATTAAAAACTGATATCTGGTTTCACTTAGAAAGTACTATAAACAAATGCAAAAAAAAAAAGTGCTTAATTGCTTAAATAAATGAAAACATTTCAACCTGGGAAGGATGCAGTCATCGAGTTGCCATTCCCACTGACGATAATCGGAATCAGGCTTTCCGTTCTTAACACAAGACACTTGTCTATCAAGGTACGGGCATGAAAGGTCTGTGTATAAGGCCTCAAACGAGCGATTGTAAACCCATTTTCCTTGAGCAACGTTGCATTCTTCCGGATCAAAAACAAACCTATCATCTACAATGGATTTAAGCCTATCCTCCTCAGCAGTACTGTTTCTTTCATCTGTTTCACAAACAATACAATATAACAATTAGTACATGCATATATTACCAAATAGAATTCCAAAAAGAAAAACAAAAAACTTATGTAGTGAGGTTAATATACATAGTTAAGAATCAAACCATGTTTTGACTTCTTGACAGACTTAAAAAAACCCCTTTTCGCACAAGACTTGGACTTCAAAACAGTACTTGAAGAGCGCAAACTGATTCTCTCGGTATACAATAGCACGATAAAGGTTAACGAGAAGATGAAGAAGGCGATGATATAAATGGAAAGCTTGGCACGAGGAGCTTTCGCAATGATACCCATGGACGAACAAGTCTTATTAATTTGTTGTTCTTCAATGACTTGATTAAAACTTGTGTAAGAATATATGGAAGAGGAGTGATTTTATGTTTTTAGGCAGGCATAATGCAAAATAAATGATTATGATATTTTTTTTTTTGAGGGGTTTGGAGTAGGAGTGAAGCTAAAGCATAGGATTTCATATTATTTCTTTACATCACATTTTTTTTTTATAAAGGTTAGAGGGGACAACTACATTTGTAAAAGTTGGGGAAAAGAGGTTGCAAAGCCATTTTCTAGTTTACGGCTCGAGTTTTATCGGATTTGGGGCTCGAGATTCATTATTTCGGAGCTATACAAGCACCATGAGCGAGATCTATATACGGTTTACTTTCCTCGTGCAACCAATATAGTATAGACGATTATTGTTCATAATGTTCACAAAGTTAAGAACTATAAATTGATGATAACTTTTATCATATTGAAAATAGTGACAAGTTGGTGATGAAGTTGATAATAAATTGATAATCATGAAACCAAAGGGAGAAAAAAGAAGCCGTAGTACAATGCCATTTATTGCATTAAATATTATAATCATTTTGATTTTGTTAAAAAAAAAGTATAAATTGTTGGAAACAATCACTAATTAATCGTTGTTGTCAGTTGTTGAGGTGGAATCTCCTTTTCGCTTGTGACTTGTAACAACAGTTATGATAACAGAAGGAGAATTTTTCCATCAAATAGGTTAAACCTACCACATCTCCCCTACACACATGTATGTATATGAATTTGCTTTAATACAATTATAGGACCGGTCCAATCATTTTCGGAGCTTCAAGCAAAAATTTAAATGGGGTCCTATAATTCTATAAATATATATGTATTTTCAAAATAAGCAAAATTCAATAAAAAACGATATATAAAAAAACAAAAAACTTATAATTATATAATATAAACTAAAAACTTGGGCAAGTTAATAACATTGTATAACCGTTAATAAACATAATTATATATAATAGATTTTTTGCAAATGTGCCCCTGTGACTAAAAGGCCCTGTTGGCCTTTCTCAGGGCCGGCTCTATACATTTTACTTACTAATTATCTTTAATATTTTAATGAGAAATAATGTTGAAACAAAGTCCAATATGTGTTACCAAAAGACATTTGGCTTAGCAGCATTAAAACGTTCCAATCAAAAGGTTGTGGACTTAATTAAGTCTCATTTGAAATACGATATTAGTAGTAATGTAGCATCTATAATTAGGTGGTAGGATACTAATATACATTGCTTTTTAAATATTTTAAAAGTATGAAAAATATAATCAGTCTTTTAATCAAATTCATAAGAAAAAGGTGAAATCATGTGTTAAAAAGTAACAATTTCATTACTATGAAAAATGCATGGAGTCATTTCAGTTACAGTAAGTTAATTTCTAGATGTCTTGTCATTAAACCTTAAACTTATTTTGTAGTTACAAAGTTACCAACCATCTTTCTCTCTATATTGATGTTGTTTCAAGATTATTACCAAGTCTTTTATATTAAAAAAAATAAAAGTATAATCATTATTTTTTTTTAAATTGCATGCTAAAATATATACTTCTCTATAAACGATACCAAAGAAAGTCATTAATCAATACAATATATGGAAAATACGTACACAAGATGACAAGATTCAATCCATCATCGATCATATATTCAACCAAAGCATATTTTATTTAAATTGAAAAATAATGTATTTCATAAGAAAGAATAATATGCATATACTTATAATTTATTAAAGGTACAAACTAATGAAAGTCAAGTATTGACTCTGCCAATTTATGGATGTAAAATTTTTTTTTCGGAATAAAAGAAAGATGGTGTTTCATGAGAATCTCACATCACACTTGAATTTTTCATACATGTGAATAATGTAGATGAATTGAAATATTATCCTTTTTGGGAAATAATAATATAATATTTGTTCGTTTACTAAAAAGTCAATTTCGTATCAATCCCCTCCAGATTCCACTCATATTATTCATTACATACGTGTAGATTTAAGTTTGATGGAATCTCATTTTAACAAGTGCGGCCCAATCATTGTAAAGGCTCGGGACGAAAACTTACAATGGGCCTCTGAATATATATATATAAGCATTCAAAATAAGTAAATTTTACGTATATTAAAAATAGTAATTTAATACAAAAAATTCATAATTAGATAATGTTGAAATTAAAATTTTACAAGTCAATAATCTTATTTAATCGTTAACAGACCTATATATATATATATATATATATATATATATATATATATATATATATATATATATATATATATATATATATATATAATAGTTTTTTTTTTTTTTTTAAAAGGGCCCTTAAGATTGATGGACCCGGGCGACTACCGTGTTATCTTTGCTCAAGGTCGGCCCTGCATATAAGAGTGGATTCTTAGAATCACATATTAAATGTACATGTTCATTACGACAAACGATTTTATTTAATGCAAAAAAAAAAATACACATGTTCAAAAGTATATTACACATCGTTTGAAGTTCATCACGATAAAATGTTCTATATATATATAGACTCAAGTTTCATGAAGTCTCATATTAAAGTGTCATCCTAGAATACATATTAAATGTATATATTTATTATGATAAAATATTTTATTTCATGCAAAAGTGCAGTATATACATGCTTACAAGTGTATTAAGATCGAGTAGTTCACATCATTTGAAGTGGATTACGATAAAAAGTCTTATTTAATGCAAAATTGAAATACATACATGTCTAAAGTGCGTTACCAGTTCACATAATTTAAACATGTGCATATTGCTTGAATATTAGACTTTTGCATGAAATATTATTTTTTTCATCGTATTGAACTTCAAACGATGTGAACTGGTCGATTACAATGCACTTTTGATCATGTGTTTATTATACTTTGGCATGAAATTGATTTTTTTTTTTTCGTAATATACATTAACATTTAATATGCGACTCCAAGACTCATTCTAATATTAGGGGTGACACAATTTACCCAACGGGTTAAAGTGGCGGAACAATCAAAATGACCTGTAGTAAAAAACTAACTTAGAACGTAATTTTATAAAAAAAAATGAAATTCTAAAAAAAATGAATGTATTAAACAAATTGTTTTTAGAAAAAATTTAATATTATGTTAGATTTTTGTCTTTTGGTTGTTGATCCGTTCGACGCATTTGCTTGAACGAGCCAAAATTGACACTCTTATCTAATATAAAACTCTATGAAACTTAACCCTATATATATATCATTGATATGATATGATAGGCAGGCATAGTAATTTCTGATTTTGTAATAGCGAAAAACCATCTCAACGTAGATTTATATAAACATTAAAGGTAATAGAAAAGTTACCTTCTGATCTAATGTTTCAGTATGGTAATGATAATATGGTATGGACACTCTCAATTAGACAATTATATTTGCATATTATTAAATTTAAGATTCCTAATCATGTTGTATTTCGGGTTATCTTTTAATATTTTGTCGATTTATTTGTTGGGTACGGGTTAAACCATTTTATTTTTTGATTTATTATATTCAAATTCAATTTTAGATTTA
Source organism: Centrapalus pauciflorus (assembly GCA_020465985.1). Classification (NCBI taxonomy): domain Eukaryota; kingdom Viridiplantae; phylum Streptophyta; class Magnoliopsida; order Asterales; family Asteraceae; genus Centrapalus; species Centrapalus pauciflorus. Next base: position 101,283 of record JAANYP010005003.1, on the reverse strand, counting down.
GAACCGATTTTCAATATATTTGAACTTGGCCTTTGAATTTTCAAATGCTTTTTACACAAAAAAAAAAAAAAAAAACCTTTAATTTGTCAGTTTTTTTTTTCAATTAAAATCGCAAACCATTTTTTTATCATGTAAAAGACCTCTAATATGTAAATTTTACGAAATGGGATTTTGTTCAAATTAACTGGGCATAACCGGTTTTTTCATTCTCTTTTCATCTTTTCAATCTCGTCGGACTTCCGCCAAAGACTACCATGAAGCCTTTGACGAAAAATTTGACAAAATTAGCCCCTCCAACGATGATTCTGGTGCGCGCGTGTGTGTGTTTTGAGGATTCATCGTCTGAAACATGGATTGACGATTTAGGGTACTTGATTAGCGATTGACGATTTAGGTTTGATGTCGCCTGAAACGTATGTGCGCTGAAGGTTCAATGTGTTTTGATGTGTATCTGTGTGTATTCTATTGGTGATTTAGGGTTTTTCCGTCGATGAAGACCATCACATTCTAGATCTCCGAGGTTTGTGCTCATCGATCTAGCTTTTGTCAATCCTCCATATTAAGATTTTTTTGGCTTGTTCATCGATTAAGTGTATGTGTCGAACGATTCATATGGAAAACAAGAAGAAATCAATATTTGAAGTTGTGTCACTTGTTCATCGATTAAGTGTATGTGTTGATCGATTTATATGGAAGAAGAAGAAATCAATATTTTTTTGGCTAGTTTTTTAGGGTATTTTTACGCATAAACCTTTTTTAAATATTATTAACAATTTTACCGCTGTTGATTGTGACTTATAATTGACTAGTCTGAATTGGCCAGAGCCCCAACCCAAGGTGTTTCAAAATTGGGTAACACGAAGTTGACCAAAAAACTAAAATAAAAGTTACATAAATCTAAATTTACACTTAAAAGTAATTTGTTCCTATTCCGCAGCTCCATGCCAAATTTTTTAATTTAAAATTTTAGGTTTATTTTGAGAATATTATCCCGAATTAACTTATGATAATACAAGAACTTTTTTATGTTTAGAATTTGCCCCATGTTAAATAAATTTTAGGTACGCACGCCTTACCTGGTTCCTAGCATGCATCCACACACAACTAGGGGTGTAAACGAGTCGAATCGAGTCCGAGCCCGTTAAAGCTCGACTACAATTTAATTACACATAAAACCAACTTTCTACATTATTAATAATGAACTGTTGTTCAAAATCCAAGTTAATTGATTAGTTAAAGATTTAAGGGGCATTTGGCTCGTGGAATGCAATTTGAAGAAAATAGGATTTAATTAATGGTATATGGTTGTTGATTTGTTGTGTTATGAAATAATATTTTAAGCTAACTAAGTGTATGTGTTGTGTGAATGTTATAAATCTAACTTCGTTTACAAATAGCTAGAAATAATAGATTTTGGTGCATCGTCATATTTAGGTGCATCGAAGATCTCATGATGAACATGAAAATTAATGATTAACATGAAAATGAATGTGTACATGAAGTTTCTGGTGGATCGTCAGTTACGTCAAAAATGAACATTGTTGTCAAAAGTTTCTAGTGAATCATCATTTTCATCAAAAGATGAATGATGAATGCATGATGAACACGAAGATAGATGAAGTAAGAGGATAGAGAAAAACTGATATAAATCTGATGTGGACATGTGGTATTAGGTCTGTTGTAGAGAAAAGGATTCACTTCCCCATCCTAAAAAAACCCTAAAAGTAACATGTTAACAACCTACGTATACTTCTTGGTTTTCATTACTTTTCAATAATCCCATTAGAGTGTAGTAAGTTTTTATTTTGTTTTTTCCAATAGAAATTTACCATTTATCATGTTCAAATGCATAAAGCTTAATTTTTTCGTAATTAATATTTCATTTTTTGATCAAATATATATGTTGAATTATCTTCGATTGCATATATAATTTAATGCGATTTGAAAGGCAGTTATGGTGTTATTTGTCACATTTGTTCATAGATACACACATCATTAAGATTTTCAAATTATGATTGCGTAGTGCTGTTGAATATATGTAGGCCCTTTCCAAAGTCCACTTTTCTTAGTCTACAATTTATCCTCACAATTATTATATATTCTGGATTAATTGCAGCCAAGGGCAACCAACTTAACTAAAATGTACGATTTTGATGATTTTCTTTAGATTTTAATAATAATCAATTTTTCAAATTTCACAATTATAACAATTGTTATTGTTTAGTCGATTGTATGTATAACTTATTTGAATAGCGTATAAATGGTTTAACAAACTTATTCATGTCTTATAATTAACCAATAATGAATTATTCACGTCTTAAATACGGCCTCAGGGAGTGGTGCTAAGAATGTTAAATAATCTTGCAGTCGCGCCAGCATCACGTTAACTTTGTCAATCACTTGTCATTTTGTTGTCATGTCAAGAAAATGATTGGCATTTTGTCATTTTGTTTACTTTTTAAACTAAAATAAAGACATTCAAATAAAAAATGATATTAAATTTATAATATAAAATTAATAACATTAAACTTAAAAATGATGAACATTAAATTTGTGTAATTATACCATCATAAAACGGGTGCACCGGTATCACTAAGGAATCAATTTAGTTGTGTCATCTAATTGTGTAATCTAGATACAATGTATGAGTTCGATACATTGGCTGAATGCTATGAAACTTCCATAATCGCAAAATGAAAATAGTAATACGTTAATTTAACCCATAACTCGAATTACATATGGTTTTCATCATCAATTGTCGACAGGATGAACAAATACAGAACCACAATACAAAAATAGTATTTTTTTTTCTGAACCTAATGACAGATCAAATAAAAAGAAACAATTTGCATTGCAATATCGCAAAACGAAATCTGTAACTTTTTTAGAACCTAATAACTCGTGATTGCAATATCGCAAAATAAAACCTGTAATTTTTTCTGAACTTATTGCCAAATCCAATAAAAAGAAACAACTCATAACTCCAATGTCGCAAACGGAACCTACCGACAAATCCAATGAAGGTCCAAAAGTCCAACAATGATTTGTATAAACAAGCGGGATCCAAAAATTGCAACAATACAAATCTTGGAGTTGAAGCAATCATACGTTGCTGGCTAATAAATTGAACAACGATTTGATTACGAAATTATAATTTTGTTTTCCTACAAAATTTTGCTGAAAAAGATTGGAAAATTAATAAAAATTGTCGAGCTAAATACTAATATTGTTCCTCTGCGAATTTGAAATGAAAAAATCAAAGAAAAAAAAGGAAGTAGACAAAATAAACTACCATTGTAATAAATACAGAAGAAAGATAATTTAAATCACCCATGATTCTAAGATGACTAATGCGTGGGATTTTTAAGATGACTAAAATGCCCTTATAGGCATAAAATGTGGGCTGATTAGTTGTCAATCATCTATTGGTTCATAATGTCCATAATTTAAAATTTTAAAAATTTGTTCACAAAATACTATATATATATATATATATATATATATATATATATATATATATATATATATATATATATATATATATATATATATATATATATATATATAGATTGGAGTTCGATTGAGAACTTTTGTGCATCGAGGCACCATTGAGAACTTTTGTGCATCCGACTATCTACTAAGGGTGCACAAAGGGCATTTAGAGGATATTAAATGTATGAAAATTATTTTTGAATTCAAATGTTTTTAAGATAATTATTGGTATGAAAATCACCATTAACTTCTTTCCTAAAATTACTCCCTCTTTCTCTCTATCTCTCTCTCTCCTCTCTCTTAGCCCCTTTTGATTTTGAAAGAGATGAACGATATGCATGATTTATGTTTGTATGAACGATTCATGTTTGTATTTTGATGTATTTTAATTTTGGAAGAGATGAACGATATGCATGATTTATTTTTGGAAGAGATGAACGATATGCATGAAGAGATGAACGATATGCATGTATTTTGATGTATTTTGAATTTGTATTATTTTTGTTAATTTTGGAAGTGTAATAATTAAATAAGGAATGCATAATTCCTGTTGTACCCCTCTGCGAATTTCATTATGTGCACTTGATGCATAAAACTTTCTATTTAATTACCCTTTTGCCATTTGATCTAACCCACACATTCTTTTCATCCAAGGGCCAATGGAGGTTCTTTTGTGCCTCGATGCACAAAAGTTCTCAATGAAACCTCCCTCTATATATATATATATATATAGATATATATATATAAAGAGAGAGAGAGAGAGAGAGACAAAGGGGTTCAATGGAAAACCAAATGCACCTGAAAACTTGTGAAAACCGCACCGCACCACCACAATTGCATCAAATTTCCCGCGTGATGCATCAAAATCCCGGGTAATGCGTCAAATTTCCCGCGTGATGCATCATCTTATTTACGATCATGCCAGCGCGTTTTTAATGAAATGCACCAAATCGTACGGTAGGAGTAGGTTTCCATAGTTTTCAGGTACATAGTGGTTTACATTGAACCCACCCCTACATATATATATATATATATATATATATATATATATATAGAGAGAGAGAGAGAGAGAGAGAGAGAGAGTGTGTGTGTGTGTGTGTGTGTGGTTCAATTGAGAACTTTTATGCATCGAGGTACAAAATAACCTATATCATCCATTAGATCAAAAAATTGTATGGATTAGATTAGTGGCAAAAGTGTAAATAATTGAACAATTTTATGCATCTTGTGCATTATAGAAACAAACAAGGAATGACATATTGGGGAATGTGCATACCTCATTAAATTTAATATTTCAACAAATAATCAAATAATAAATGTTAAGTGAATTCAATTGATACATTTCCAAATTTAACAAAAATTACACAAATTCAAAAAAGATGATGGAGTGCATTTCATTGTTAATCGTGTTTATCTATGCATTGCGTTCAAAAAAGACGCATTTAACAAAAAAAATACACAAATTCATTTATGCATCGTGTTCAACTTGTTCATCATTTATCTATGCATCGTGTTCGTCGTTCATATTCTTCATTCATCTATGCATCGTCATTGTTCATCATCCATTTATGCATTATTATTTTTCGTTGTTCATAATCCATCTATGTATCGTCATTGTTCATCACTCATCTATGCATAATCATTATTCATCGTTCATCATCCATCTATGCATCGTGTTCTTCATAATCATCATCGGTTGCATCTCTTGTTCTTGTTCATCATCTTCGTTGTTCATCGTTAATTTTCGTCTTCAAATCATCATCACTATGAAAATCATGAAAAACACGATTAGAGAGAAATGGAGAGAGAGAGAGAGAGAGAGAGAGAAATAGGGAGGAAATTGAGGAATATAGTTAATATGAGATTTTAGTTCAAAATGTAACTCCTAATTATCTTTTAATGATTTTTAGAAATAAATTAATTATCATATCTTTAGTTTTCCCTAAATGCCCTTTGTGCACCCTTGGTAGATTATCCGATGCACAAAAGTTACTCGATGTTCTCGATGCATGAAAGTTCTCAATTGAACCTCAATATATATATGGAATCAATTTCATCAGCATACCCATGAGATTCCAGCGTACCTGGTTGTGAATGATCGTTCACATATATTTTTTTTTTTGCATAGAAATGTATAAAACAACGTCATAAGATTTTTTTTTATCAAAAGGAGCAACATCAAAATTTAAAAAATAAATCTTGTGATGGTAAAAAAGATCATGTGAATGACCATTTACATAAATGTGCATGAACATTCACATAATTCATATATCATGTGTATAACGCTAATTTACATATGATTATGAAAAAAATTCAAAAATTTTTATGGGGTGATACCTTTAGGCTTCAGAGAGGGACTTTTTGGAAACAGAACACACACACATACATAACGGTTGACTCTTCGGAATTTGAATGTTGTTGCCAACGCCGAAGCAAGGACGTGGTGTTCTCTTTGACGTCGAGCTGGTTACCAAGTGATTGCTATCCCCACTCGCTTGTTTGAATACACAACTTAACAAAATTATTATACAAGTGGAAGTACATGTATTGATTTATATAATCATGAATTTTAATATAGGCGTTCATATGACATGACTGAGAAATAAAGTTTTTGAGACATCATCATTAGATGTATTATTATTCTTAAAGCATCAACAATTATAATATATTTGTAAGTATCATAAGTGCATTATGTCACGTGGAATCGTCAATTTATGATAATTCATTTTTTTTTATAATATTCTATTTTACGACAATAATATATATACCTAAGTATTACTTATGGGGTTCACTTGTAATAAATGACTTGAAAATTTTGTATGAAATACATATCACTTTTGTTAGTGGGACCCACCCATAACGATAAGAAGTAAACTTTTTTAAGTTAATATAGAAGGTTACTTCGAAAATTTTATATTAAAAAGTAAAAAAGGTTATCAATGCTCTTCATATTATGCAGATGATATTGTTTCATAGTCATTATGATATGATACCACCATTGCTATGGGTTGATACAATGATACCTATATAAATATCATGATCCTATTGTTTCATAATATTATGTAGGATTATAATATTCTCGTGATCCTACCATTGTTGATACTTATAAAACATCAACAATGAGAGTTTTATCCATTGTATGATGAATAACATGTCATGTTACCAATGTATACATGTCAATGCCAGAGAAGGCATAATATCATACTTTATGAGACCCATATCATATGCATAATACTTGTATCATGCAAGAAAATGAGTCCCATTAATAAAATATGTGTGTTATATATAGTTGTTTATAAAGTAGTATTAAATATCAAGTTAGACCATTTAATTTGATGATATATTACGACACGATACGAGCTAGTACGATACGCTTAAATATTATTATAATTGTTGATGCTCTTAATATTTGGCCTACGTAGAGTTTCAAAAAAGCATCATCTCATTGCAATATGTGTTAGCATGTTGCCAGGTTTCAATCCCCAATCATTTGCACATCACAGTGGTATGGGTTTCTTTTTATTTTAACTACTACAATTATTTACTTTTTATTATTATTTAATATAATAAAATAAGTAGTATTCAATGCCGGGTTTTTTATAAAATCTTCGATGGTATCTTAATTAGTTACATACATGTGTATCGCTCAGAATGTTTAGTTTTAAAATAATTTTTTAATTTAGCAATCATTTATCATATTATTTCGTTTTAAAAAACTACATCGTATAAGATGAATATCATTTTATCATAAATAATATTACGTGTACTTGCGTTTGAAGGCTACAAGCTCTTGTTATAATATTTGTGCATTGTTTGGGAGACTAATAAATAATTTAAAAAGTGTTGACTAAAATGAAATTTATGACAAAAACATTATTGTACACGATCAATTTAAATTACATCAATTCATAATTTATAATACACAAATACCTACGTGCAAACCATTAAGTACAATATGTAAAACACGTAACTTTATCCAAGCTAATAAATTATAAATATGCATTCAAATAAAATATTACATCACTAAAAACTTAATAAATATCAATAAAATCATATTGAAGATATGTGATCATCTACACCCATATTCCTCTAGTTGAAAATCCATTAAAATCATTATGTTATCATATTTCTTTATCAATATATTTATTATTAGTGTAAATATTTATTTTTCTTTTGGTAGACTGAAAAATGATATAAAAAATATTGATTGCATATTATTCATTACATGTATGTATTTATGACGTGACACAAAAAAATAACTTAATTTCTAAACAAATAGTGTAATCTATCTCAATTATTTATTTTATATTTTTATCTAAATGTTAATTATTTTATATAATATATTAGTTTCATGTATTTTTTTTCACTTATAACTTTTAATATATAGTGTTTTGTAGAAAACCGAATACGTAATTGTATTTGGTATTTTATCTATATTTGATATAAATGTTATCACATTTTTTAAAAAAATAACGTATTTTTCTACTTCTAGATTTTTGGTTCATAGTTAACTGAAATATATTTCTAAACAAACGGTATCTATATTATTAACTATTATCATTTTGTTTCTATTTAGGTTATTATAAATTTGTGTTAATAATCTTTAGTCTTTTATAAATAATGTAGTCATATTTTTATATTTATCATTTTAAGTTACTACTTTACCTTTATAAAAAGTATATTAATATTTTAGATCTGTGGCAAAAAAAAATCTGGTATAAATAATTAATAAGCATAAATTATATATTATAAATTTATTATAATAAAATACTACAATGCAAAAATTGAAAATCGTACTTATCATTAATTATTCTATCCAATTTTTATAAAAATATATAAAAAATATTACTTTTTCAACATCTACATATTGATAATCGATGATAACATATGTTATCTCAAAGTTTGTTAGTTTATGCTAATCATGATATATTATCTCAAAGTATTTTCAGATTTGAAAATGGTCAATTAATAGGAAATTTTTTGATGGTTTTTTTCCAGCTATTTTGATCTTATTCCTTTTTTTTTTCAACAACTTAGTAATGTTATCCCTACTTTTTTGATTTTCAACGATTGTGCTATATGATCACAGATGCGAATATTTCTGATTTTGAACGGCTACAATTATGCCACGTGAGCAGAGTTTCTTTCTGTTCCGTCGACAATATATATATATATATATATATATATATATATATATATATATATATATATATATATATATATATATATATATATATATATATATATATATATATAATTTAGTAATATGGTTTGTTTGGATTAATTGTTAAATTTAAATTAATTATATGATATTTAAGAAACATTAATCAAAATATGATGATAATGGTGTAAAATAAAATCTAAGGATTAAAAGGGTTTTAATAAAACATTTGGTGGTGTTACTTATTAGTGTAAAAGATAGTATAACACTAAATTTAATCAACGTGTAACACAAAAATATAAATCACATTAGGTGTCAAATTCAATGCACATCGTCTTTAATGGATGTCAAGTCGAATCTTTGCTATGAGGGAATGGATTTTTATTTATTTATTTATTATTCTTTGGGGTTGGCTGGACCATTTTTCATTTTTAATTTATTATTTTGTTGGTTTTAATTTTGTATTTTTTAAATGAAAAGTCAGAAAAAAAATCAATGAAATATAGAGTCTGCTTCTAAAGTCAATAATACATATACATATATATGTATGTATGTATATATATGTATGTAAGTTGGTTGTTTTCTTAGTAAGAAAGAAGACAGACAATATATAAAAGATAACGTTTTTCATTTTATTTTATAATTAGTGTATGTAATGTTATCTTAGTTGCCAAGGAAAAACCATTATGACACTGAGAAAAAGGTTACCAATTTTGTCGCATCCATTCTCCCATTTTGTGATTTTTATTTTTACATAACGCACCATATCGTCCAAAAGCTCATCACTTGCCATTTCCTCAATATACGACCCTGCCATTTGAATTTTATCTTTTTTTCCCCACATAACTCATAACTCACAATTATCGTCCTTCTTTTAATGAAAAGAAAAAAAAAGTCCGTTTGGTTAGACATAACGAACTGATAAATGAATGAAACGGATAATGTAAGTGAATAAACGATGTAATGGAATTGATCGTCTAGGTTCCTTATCGTGTTTGTTTATATAACTAGAAAGAAATCAAGGGGCGGTCCCATGTTGATTGGGGGTGGCAGGTGTCACCCTTCCCCTCCCTAATAACCTCGTTTCGCAAGTTAAATTTTTTAAAAATTAGTTGTGCAACCGATGATTATTTAAGTGTGTCACCTATACTATTCAATTATTAAAAAAAAACTAAGTGTACAACTTAATTATAAAATTTTATAACCTCAAATCAAAACAAATAAATTAAAGGTATTAAAGTAAAATGTCTAAATAAGTAAAAAAATAAAAGTAAACACACATTTAAAAGTTACAAATGAAGAAGTAATCAATCGATTCCAGAATATGAAACCTTATAGAGGGCAATTATGAGATTGTACGAGGTAATTTATTACTTGTTTAATTAATTGCAACTCTATTTAGAATCTTTTTTCTTTATTCGTATCTACTTTAATTGTGCTATGTTAAAGAATTTATTCTCATTTGTTGGTTCGACTCGTCACCCGACCAATTTAGTTACTTAAATTATCGCACCGGTAGGATGACTAGATTTGTGCAACCGGCGACCCCAGATCCTGGATCTGCCACTAAATGAAATGGGATAGTGAAGAACAAAACAGTCATTTTAAAAAACTTTAGAAAAGTCAAACAGTCAAAGGACCAAACCCGTAACAAAACTTCAAAATAGGAACTGCCAGTATAATAACAGTCTAGGGATCAAATCCATAATTTTCACTAAATTACATGGACCAAAATTATAATTTACCCTAATTATTATTAAAGATTACAACTTCTAAAACCTTTGGGAAAAGAATGCTTAACGTACATAATAAAAAAAAATATCAATTGCTTTTTATGCAAAAAAAAAAAAATAATACAGTTAATAATTAACATATAGTCACATTGTTCTTTTACCTTTCCAATGCTTGCAATAACATACATGAATTTGTAAAAAACATGTATTGTTAATATTAAAAAAAATTTTAAAACACAGATTGCTACTTTATCATGTATTAAAAATTAATCAATTAAATAATTTAATATGATTTTTTATTAAAATTAGCGTTAATTAAATAAAATGGTGATATACTGATATGGTCAACTTGCTTACATGCATTACCCGTTTAACAAATCATCGGGCAATTTAGGAATTTTGATTTTTAATTTATTAATATAAAAACTTAAAAGAATAGTTTAGCTTATTTACCGGATGGATGATTTTTTATTTTTAGGAAAGATTTTATGAATTTATTAATTTTTTTAAAATATAAACATTTAATAAGTAAACTGATTTTCAAATAAAAGCATCACACGCCTACTTTCCACTGGATCATAGCAACGATGGTTTTCAACCAAATCATTTTGTATTAAAAATTAAAAGAATTGTTTGCCGACGTCTACATCGATTGTCATCGTTCGCCACCATTATCAAACAACCACACACATGTCTATTTATCTTCATCGAGTTGCTTCCGTGCATTTACGATCATCGGCCGTCGCATGCCATCTCTCTCTTCCTCCTGTCGAGTAACCTATTTTTCACCGACATCATCGCCTCCTCCCCCCCCCCCCCCCCCTTCTTAAGAAATCGGTAAGGAACCTGATGTTGTGCCTATGGATCATCAAGTTTTTCTTCAGATGCACAAGATCAATGTTGTGATGGTTGAAGGTAGATGTGGTTTAATATTCAATAAAACACTGAATCAAGTTATTTCAGTGTGTGTGTGTGTGTGTGTGTAGTATCGTTACAAATTTGATGTCAAGATTTTGTATGTTTCGGTTGTATCTTTTTTTAAAACAGATGTATTTGTTGAATCAAAAGTACAGTCGTGTATCAACTGTAAATTGATTGAAATTACAATATATTGAGTTTTTTTAAAGCTTTATTGCATCTATTATATATTTTTACTGAATCACCTTTATGTATAATATAAATGTCTTAATGTATCAATGTTTTTAAGTACTATATCGTCAATGAAAAATGTTGAATCATCGTCAGAAACACTGTAAACAACTTTACATTGGTTCTTTCTGAATCACAGTATGCTTTTAAGATTATGTGATGATGTTTGTAGTGCATTAATATATCAATGTATGAATATGTATTGGATCAACATTGAAAAACTAATGTATTAGTTTTTAATGATTGAATATTACAAAATATTGAATCACATAAAATATCCAACAATAGTCGTATCAACCATATAATTTTATTGGATAGTTGTTGCAAAATACTGAATTTAATTTTGAATTTAGTAGGATATGGATTCAATTTCAAATAATGTTATAATTAAATTGAGAAGTTTCCAAATTTTATATACATATGTGGGTTCAAATGAGTATCATTAGTTTTGCGGAGTACCGCAGGTACCTCGCTTAAAATTTTTTTTTTAATTTTTTTCATAATCATGTTTAGATTAATAATACAAGACTATTTGTAAAAAATCACACATAAACACACTAGAACTATGTGAAACGTGCATGTTCACATGAACTGCACTGTTGTCAACGTATGTTCACACTAAGCATGTTCACATAAATTTTTTCATGTTCACATAAATTTTTTCATGTTCACATATATCATATAATCGTAATATAAACATAAATAAATATCCAAATAAAATAAAAAAAATTAAATCTTAAGAAAATAAAGAATATCATAAATAAATATTTTTATTATAATTGGGGGACTTAATCGAAAATGTTTTATACTTCAATGATTTTTTACAAAATATGTTTAACCATATATGTAACGACCCAAATTTTATATAATTAATGTTTATTGTAACGAAATACGATTCGAGATACTAATTTGTCTCAAACACATAAATAAAAGTGTGTGTGGATAATTATGATATATGCCTTGAATATATATAAAGGACTTTAAAAGAAATGCTAATAATTCCAAGGTATAAATGGTAAATAGGTAAAAGTTGTGGGTTGGAAAGAAAAAGAAGAAGAAAATCTTCTTCTTTTTGACTTATATTACACTTTATGTGTGTGTGTTCATCTTTTTCAAAAACTCCAAATAGAGAGAAAAGAGAAGAGAAGAAGAAGAAGGAGAAGCCAAAAATCGGCTTTTTGTTGAAAGCTTCGTCGTTTTTTGAAAGATCCAAGAGGTAACCACTCTTGTCTATAAATCTTGCTATTTTATTTTTCTTCTCCTCTCCATCTTCATACGAAGAAGATGAGAAACCCAAATGGGTTTTTATGAATGTTATGGAGAAATCGTTAGATCTTGAGTTATGATAATGAAATATAGTTAGAATCATCATTTTAAATCATATTTTTCAAGTTTTATGGATTTTGATGGGTTTTAGCTCAAAAACCCGAAAATGGAGTTTATGAACTCTTGATGATTCAAAAGGAATAAAATGGTGTTCTTGACGGCTTAAAATGTGTTATAAAGGGTATATATATGTTTGGGAATGACCCCAAGCCGTTTGTAATAAATATGAAAAGTTTTGGTAGTTTTGAGCATTAAATCCGAAGGGACAAAAGTGCAGACCTGCACCCGAGTTACCCTTGATTTTGAAAGAAAATTTCTAAGTTAAAGGATCCGGATGACATGGGATCCGAATTCGGATGGGTTGGTCCGAAATTCGGATGTGGTTTGAACCGAGTTCGGACCTTGCTTCGGTTGGAAGGGATCCGAAATTCGGATGGTCCCTGATCCGAATTCGGATGGCTTGAAATTCGGATGTGCCTAGGACCGAGTTCGGGCCGTACCTCAGACGAGTTGGTCCGAAATTCGGATGGTCCCTGACCCGAACTCGGATGATCCGAAGTCCGGCTGGTGCTGATCCGAATTCGGATGGGAACGTGAGCCCAGTTCCGGCCAGAAATTGTAATTTTAATTAGTCCTCGGGATCAGGCACCAAAATAGCTTATATTCCCAATTGTGAAGGATAATTAGGCCAAAATAATTATGTTGGTCGATACCGAAAATTAATTAGGTTTTACGACTAATATGTCCGGATCAAAGTTGAGAAATTGTAAGCGGTGAGACTTATAAATATTATATTATGAACCTACTTGTAGGGGTTTTGACGGGTTAAGTCGCGTGAAGACTATCACTCCTACCTTGACAATTATAACTCGGTTTTGAGGCCGAGAGCGTATTGTGTATCACTGTGAGTTCTAGTATTAACGTATTTGCATGCATATCATGAATTGTATGTTACTGCTTTCGTATCATTATTGTCATTTTATGCTTTGCCATCACATACATCATAATTATTGTTTATCACTCGGTTGATAAGTTGTTGATCGTTCGTTTGACCTCTCCGCCGAGACGGTAAGCCTGAGTGTGGTAACCCAGCGGAATCATAATGGTAAGCCTGAGTGTGGTAACCATTATTGCCTGTAAAACGATAAGCCTGTGGTGGTAATCGTATGGCATCATTGTAAACTGCATATCGATAAGCCTGTGGTGTGGTAATCGAGCAGTAGATTGTAAACCCATTGTACGGTAAGCTTGTGTATGGTAACCGCAATGTGGTAGCTTATAGCCATTAGTTGGCCTCCAAAAACTGTTAGTCGAATTCATGGCATTGCATGGCATCATTCATATATCGCATGGTACTTTAATCTAGAATCTCACTAAACAACTTTGTTGTTTACCCGATAGTTGTTATTTCTTTTCAGGATTTGTTAAGGGCAAAGGCCCGGCTGGCCCGAGTTGTTAAATATCGTTTGGAGCTCGGATAGGAGCTCAATATTTTGTGGATAATTGGGGCGGGAGTAGCAGACTTCCATTTTTGGACTTACGCGAATTAGTTGCTGTTTATTAATTCGTTTGTAACTAAATTGATAACTTAATCTTGTAACCCCAGTTACATTGCTCCGTGATTTCCGACACTCTGTTGGGTCTCATGCAAAGTGTTTGGAATCACGTTGAGGATTATTAATTGCAAAAGTTTTAATTTGATCGTATTTCCGCAAGTACTCTGTATAAATTAATGTATAATGGTATCGAAATACTCGTATTAGTTGTATGAGTGTTTCAATATAAACCTATTATAACAAGTTAAAGGGTGACTTTAAAATGTATAAGCAGTTTGATAATTTATTAGAAAAAAATGAAACGGAGATTTAATCGAAATTTTTTTAAACATTGATGGTTTTTTGCATACTTTTCCTTAAATAATAATTATGACAAGTAACAATACTATTTTTATAGTTTTTTAATAGTATTTAATATTTATATGTTTTAATTTTAAGTTTACATTAATATTATGTAACAAATTATTTATTAAAATATATCCACGTGTGCATGAGTTCATAATCAAGTATAGTATAAATCAAGTATCATAAAATCTAATGTAAGTCAAATCTAGACTATCTTATTTATATATTTATTCAGAAACTAATAATAAATTTAAATCTTATATTATCTATATATCTAATTAAAAAATTATTATATATATTTATAAGTTTACTAAAATATCTTAAAAATAAATCTATATTATACAAAAATATTAAATGTTGACGAGTAAAAGATTTTAGTAAAAGCATTGTTCATCACCTTTTTATTTCTAGTAATAAAATATATAAATATTATATATAAAAAAGTAGTTACTATTCATATTTATTTTAAAACTAGAAATATGATGGTTTTGGTATTTTTTAAATAGTTAATGTTTTTATGGTATAAAATTTTAGTTTATAAACATTTATTAAATATATTTACATATTACATGGATCAATAAACTAATGTATATATATTTTCTTATTCATATTTTACTTAAAATTCTTACTAAAAGTGTGAGTAACATACGATAAAAGGTATTGAAGCGTAATAAAAATAATACTTATTTATTAATGTTTATATATTATAAATATGATTAGTTAAAAGTATTGATACCATGAATACAAATATAAAAATTAATAGGAAAGAAAAAACAAGGAATCCACATTGAAGGTTGAATGTGAAGTGTGCAATAACAAGTTTAATTAAGAAGAAAACGTTATATAATGTATTTTTATTATGGGATAATTGCGTAAAAAACCACCAACTTGTCAGTTTTTTGTGATTAAAACCCCAAACCATTTTTCATTGCATAGAAAACCCCGAACTAACTAAAACTCAGTAAATCAAGGTTTTATCAATGAGTAACCCATTGAAACCGGTTATTAATCGTACGTAGACCGGTAAATAACCTACGCAAAATAAAGTTTAATTATTGAAATCCTTTGTCAAGTATTACACATCATTTAAACACTCGTTGATGATGTAATCCCGTTTAAAAATTACAATTAAAATTATCAACGGATGTTTAAATGATGTGTAATACTTGGCAACCGGTTTCAACAATTAAAAATTTATTCCACGTAGGTTATTTACCGGTCCACGTAGGATTAATAACCGGTTACCCATTGATAAAACCTTGATTTACTGATTTTTAGTTACTTCAGGGTTTTCTATGCAACGAAAAATGGTTTGGGGTTTTAATCACAAAAAAATGACAATTTGAAGGTTTTTTGCGCAATTACCCTTTTTTTTATAAATTCAAATGACATATTAAATTTCTTTCAATTAGAATAATATATTAACAAAAACACATCATTTAATGTAATAGATTACCTGTTCGGGTAACTAATAATCTTTAAAAAGTGTCACGTCAAGTTGTATAATCAAATGACACGTCAAAAAATTTTGCTAGTTGAATGAAAAAAACCGTTATTTCAACGTAATTTAACACTAATATTATCTAGATTAATGTGTTTTTATTAGTATAATTCTCTAATTGAAAAAAATATATGTTATCTAAAATAGAAAAAATTGACAATATGTTACATTTTTTTTCTGAAATTAACCATTAATAACATGACAGAGTTGAATTGGTTAAAGGTGGTATGTTTGGCACGACTAGTTGGAACTTTAAGTTGAAGATTTTAGTAGTTGTGGTTTTTTAAAAGAGCTGTAGTTTTTTGTTTTTATGTGTTTGGTAAAAGTAGTTTTAGTTGTAGCTTTTAATATTGAACGACATAAAAAGACATTGACATTAATTAAAAGTTGTAGTTTATAATTATTTAAAGGGTAAAACGGTAAATGTGTTTGACAAAAAACTCAAGTTTATTTTGAAAGCTACTTCAAGTAGCTTCTCGTAGAAAAGGTTTTCAGAGCTTTCAAATCCGAATTAAAAGTTTAAGCTTCTATCAATCAAACAGAGGTTTTGAGTTAGAAATTTAAAAAATCAAAAGCTGATGGCTTTGTATAAAATTAGGTGTGGCAATTTGAGCACCTTCAAGCAAACGGGTTAAACGAGTTGATGACTAAAAGTTATAAATTTTACATAATTTTGAATTTTTTTTCAAATAATAATTTTTTTAATACACCTTTTTGTAAATTTTTATTTTTAAAAAAATTTATATTCTATATTAGTTATTACAATTGGTTGTTCTTTCTGTTTGATCCGTTGGATCAAGATTGATACCCCTGTATAAAACGTTGACGTGTCCATCTATTAAACCGGGTAAAGTTGGATGGGCTAAGGAGACCTAAATGTGACCTATAAAAGATGCAGTTTCCTTCTTGCGGGGGTTTCCTTTCGTCAGTTGCTTCCACGAGTCGCCTCTAAACGCATCTTCCACTTGTACCCCTGTCTTCAATAATCAATCAATAGTATATATCTTCACTGCCACTGCCGCCGCCGCCGCCGCCAACCTCTATAAATTCCGTCGTCCCACAATCCGCACCCTGTTACTTCCTTCCCCTCACAAAATGTCTAGGAATCCTGTCACAAACTTAAGAGCATCGGAAAATTTCCTCCGAGAATGGTTTGTTCGTCAAGAACATTTCCTTGAGGAGCTCCGATCAACCCTACAAAGTCCCCCCCAATTTAAAGACGAAGATCTTCGAGATCTAATTACCCGGGTGTTCGCTCATTACCAGCAGTACTACGAGGAGAAATCGCGAATGGCAAATCAGGATATTTTCCTCGTTTTCAATCCGCCGTGGGTTACCCCCTTGGAACGGACTTTTTTCTGGATCGCCGGCGTTAAACCGGGACTAGCGTTTCGGATTGTTCGGAGTTCGGTGGAGGATATGAGTGAGGATCAGATTGAGAAGATGGAGAAGTTGAAAGCGGAGACGAGGGCGGAGGAGAAGGAATTAGGGAATGAATTGGCGAGGATTCAGGAGGGTGTGGCGGTGCCACCTATTGTTAAGGTGGCGAGGAAGTTGGCGGTGGAGGGAGAGTGTGGTGAGGGTGAGTTGGGTTCGGCGATGGATACGTTGAGGGGGGAGATGGAGGTGGTGTTGGCGAACGCGGATGAGTTGAGGACACGGACGGCTGAGAGGGTGGCGGAGATATTGACGCCGTTGCAGAACGTGAGGTTCTTGACGGCGTTGACGGAGTTGCTGTTGAAGATTAGGATGTGGGGGTCCCACTCCCAGTTGAGTTGAGTCGGTGAGGATGGTGAAGAAGTGAGATATTTGGAGCCAAATTTGTTTTTATCAATGCTTCCAAATTTCTATTCTAACGCCAACGCCAAGTTTTGTGTTAGACAAGTATTTATCGGAACCCTTTTTTTTTTTTTTTTTTACTTTTTTTAATTTTCTGTTTGCTACCTTTTGTATCAAAGATGTATGCTATGGTATTGGTATCTATAGATAATAATAATTATTTAAAACACTATTTATCATTTTTTATTTCATTGTCTTTTCAATCCATCTACACACTTTAAATAACTTTAAAAAATTTTAATTTATATCGATTACAAATATATAAAATACATAATAAAACTTTAAATGTAACATTAAATATTTAAATGTAAGCATAATATTATATTGGAAGAATTTCATGTATACCCCTCCATAAGTTTATAATATCATATACACCCAACCTAAAATTTTAAGATCATATACATCCCTCCTATATCATAATATCATACATACCCAATTTTAATAATTAATATCACATATATCATTCTTAAACATAATTAATATCATATATATATATATATATATATATATATATATATATATATATATATACCCAAATTCATTAATTTAATTATTTTAGAACATTAAAAATTCATATTTAATATTAATCATTAGTTAATGACCATTATACCCTTAATTATTTCTTTTTTCAACTACACCTTCAAAATATCATATTTATCCAACTTAAATTAAAATATAATATCCTTTTAAATAAGTTTATATAATTTATTTTTGTAAACTTTACTATGTAAATTTTTCATGGTAAAACAATTAACAATAAAATTAAAAAATTGTATTATGTTTTTGTTCGTTTGTAATCAAATCGTATCGACTTATTACATTTTCTTATTTGGCTTTTTCCTGTAATTTTCTATATACAATTAACTGATTATATATTATGTTCTTTCTTTTCTTTTTCTTTTTGAATATATAGTTGTATTGCATTTTTTTTTTAAATTTAGTATATATCTTTTGTATTCTATATACATTAGTTTCTATTTTTTTTCATGTTTGCTTTCGTTTTATAATTACTGTTTTTTTAGTTTACTTTTTTTTTTTTACTTTTTTATATTAATCTATTTTATTACTTGTGTATATTTTGTGTATAATATATAGGATAAAATATGTATAATCGTATTGTTAAGATTATTATATTAATTTCCAATGTTATTTAATATGTTTAAATATATAGGATTAAAAAATATATAATTTTATTGTTAACACAAAATATTCACAACTAATAAAATTGAATAACAAGTTATAATTCAAATACAAGATTAAATATAAAAAAATTAAAAAAAAGTAAATTAGACTAAACAATAATTATAAAACGAAAGCAAACTAGAAAAAAATAGAAACTAATGTATATAGAAAACAAAAGATATATACTAATTTAAAAAAAATGCAACACAACTATAAATTCGAAAAGAAAAATAAAAGAAAGAATATAATCAGTTAATTGTATATAGAAAACTAAAGGAAAAAACATATAGAAAAAATATAATAAGTTGATATGATTTGATTACAAACGAACAAAAACATAATACAATTTTTTTATTGTTAATGTTTATTTGTTTTACTATGAAAAAATTACATAGTAAAGTTTACAAAAATAAATTATATTTAAAGATATTTAAATGTATATGATATTTTAATTTAAGTTGGATTAATATGATATTTTGAAGGTTTAGTTGAAAAAAGAAATAAGTAAGGGTATAATGGTCATTAATTAATAATCAATATTAAATATGAGTTTTAAATGTTTTAAAATAATTAAATTAATGAATTTGGGTATATATGATATTTATGATGTTTAAGAGGGATATATGTGATATTAATTATTAAAATTGGGTATATATGATATTATGATATTTAGGAGGAATATATATGATATTAAAATTTTAGGTTTGGTATATATGATATTATAAACTTTTGGAGAGGTGTATATGAAATTCTCCCTATTATATTAATAAGATCATATACATGACATTTTTATAATATTTTATTTATTGTAATAAAATATATAAACACGTAAAACTGAAATTTTGTATTATACCGATTAATCCTATATAAATTTAAAAATAAAATTTTTAAAAAATACTAAAAAATAACTACCATATATATTCACGTATATTTAAAAATATTGATAGATAATAGTTATGGTAAATAGCGTATTATTTTGTTTATTTTTATAATAATTAATATTTATATATTATAATTTTAAGTTTATATAGATTTTACACAACCAATTATTAATTAAAAACAAATATGTGTGTTCATCAACTAGTAATATATTATTTTTGGTATCCATTATTAATGAATAAAAAGTAGTTAAAAATTAATAGACAAGAAAAATATATAATATGCCTAATTTAACGTTGAAAACAACTGCCTCGTTCTAAAATAAATAATTTTTTTTTTTTTGCCAACACTATTCGTAGGTGAGTTTTTATAAAATGTATCTCTCAATCCTTAATAAAATATTAATTAATAATTAGAATTCGCTAATGTGTCACAGAGATGAGAAAATAAAGACTGTTAAGTTTTTAATACGAGGGTGTTCGGTTTTACGTTATTGTGATACCAAACAGCAAAAACTAAATCAAATACTAAATTTTTGACAACATTTTTTGTTAAAATTATTATGTGATAATTACTTTTCAGAATGCTGTAGCACTTTTTCAAACGCAAATCCAAATATCACTTATGTTTAACATGTATTAGAATAAACTTTTATCAAATACTATTTTATATTGAGTTTTGATAATTCGTGCATTGATAGATTTTATTAGGTAATGTAATATTAAACGTTATTGTAACTTTTTATTACACGCATTTAAGATTAATTTGTACAAATGCTATTTTTTAATATATTTAAAAATTATCATAACTTCTTTTTATGTATTATAACTAATGATTTTTATAGTTCTAATTTATTATAATTTATATTAATCATAATTCTTAAAAGACGTTTGGTTCACGGATTTTATTGGAATTATTATGCAGCGTTTGGTTCGCAGAATGTTTATTCCTCGAATGGAATCTGTCAAGGAATGAAATTCTGGAAGGAATGAAATATGTCGGAATAGAATTGGAGGTTAGTGAAGATGAAATCTAGGGTTTGGTTTTAGAACTGTCAAAATTTTTGGATTGAAATTTAAATTTCATGGCACTAACCCAAGAAAAATAGATTCATTCAAAAGTGGGTTTTTTAAAAAATGAATCATTATTTCATTTTCTTTTTACTGCCAAACAGCACATTGGAATGAAATTTTCGTTCGAATACCATCAAATTCCATCAGATTCTATGAACCAAACGCCCCCTTAGAATTTGCATTCAAAATCATGATTTGGTTCACAGATTTCAATAATATGATTTAAAGGGTTATATGTCAAAAAATAGGAACCATTTAACTTTCATATTGTCTCATTTAAAGAATTTGTAAATCTCAAAAATAGGAACCATTTAACTTTCATATTGTCTCATTTAACCATTGAACTATATTTTGTACACATTAGCTATTAAACTATAGTTTAATGTTCTATTTTGGGAAAATGATTAAAAGTAATGGCTAAATGTGTACAAAGTATGATAGTTTAATGGTCAAATGTGTACAATTTATGATAGTTTAGTGGTTAAATGAGACAACTAT
The DNA here is from genome assembly GCA_020465985.1 of Centrapalus pauciflorus. Taxonomy (NCBI): domain Eukaryota; kingdom Viridiplantae; phylum Streptophyta; class Magnoliopsida; order Asterales; family Asteraceae; genus Centrapalus; species Centrapalus pauciflorus. The sequence continues at coordinate 79,549 of JAANYP010005003.1, read as the reverse complement.
GAAAGTTGGATGGTCAAAAATGACCTTTAACCCAAAATTTTAATAAATAATCTGAATTATGCATTTAAAATTTTTTTCATAAACTTCGCAACCACTTGCTTCTCTCAGTTTCTTCCACGTGTAAATATTATAGAAGTTACAAAATTATTAGCTTGATAAAAATTTTAGATTAACGAGTTTCGGATATTTCTTTGTTATCGATAATCACACAACAAAGAACTTAAAATTTAGATACATGTGTAGGAATTTGTTCAAATTCGACGATCAATTTCAAAAACAAACACACCTACACATAATCACACAACAAAGAACATTCAATTTCATATCGAACACACCCACAATCGATTTCAAAAACGAAGCCATAAAACGTTGAATATGGTCTTCAATTGATTTCAAACCTAGGGAACCCACAATCAAATGAAACAATGCAAATCGATTTCAAACCAAAATCAGTTTCAAACCCTAATCTACTTTGTAATCAATTTCAGATGCAAACTTACCTCTATAAGCCGCGATAATTTCGACCCAATTGGTCAAATGAACATGAATGTCAAAATAACCCCTAGTTAAAAACTAAAGTTGAACATAATTTTTTAAAAAAAAAAAAATCTAGAATATGAAGCGTTAAACAAATGGTTTTTTTTGCAATTTTTTCAATATTATGTAAAAAAATTTTGTCAACCTATTGACCTGTTTGCTTGAATGGATCTAAAAATCAAGAAATTTGTTCAAATCATCGATACACATGCACAGAACTCTATTTGGGATATACATGAAGCTTTCAAATTGGAGTCCCAAAATCATCATGATCCCTGTTCAAAATCAATACACATGCATGAAACTCCGAATGAATACACATGAAGCCTTCAAACTGGAACCCTAAAAATCAGTTCAAAATCCCTACATATAAGAGGCTATATGAAGGCCTTTACACCAAATAAATCATCATTGTTGATGTTATGGCCTTGGCTGACGCCACTGGTGAAACATTGGTGGGTTATGATGATTTTCTTGGATGGAGGCGAGTGGGAGAATTGAGGTTGATTGTGGAGGTGAGATTGCAGTAAGAAGATGATGGTGTTGGAGGCTTTTTGTTGAGTGAGGTACATATGTGTGTGGGTGCGCGCTCTCCAAATACATTACATTAAACTTGTACTTCCCATTCCTACGTTTTTAATTGCCAATTTTCCTACTTTGAATATTAAACAAATAACTTTTACCATAAATATGTTTTTGTTATTTTTCACAAGTCCCAGATAAACACAGACCACAATCCCCACTTATAAGTTAATTCAAAGTTATTTGTTGGCATTTTCTGAGAACTAACCGGTACAAGTGATTCAAAACGTAGCCGAACATGCACTAAGACCAGAGTGATCCATCTCTTGAATTTGCAATCCGCTTGCCAATAAGGTCTCGCAACTCTATTTCTCCAGGAAATCTCTTCTCCCTCAGCTTAGAGTAAACCTACATTACATACACCATGAATATATTGCAAAAGCTTAATTTATTTATGCAACAGTGTTCCTAAACTAGATTCATAGCTTTAAATATGATTTTTATGAACTCAAATCAATGAACCACATTCCTGTTCAATCTTAAATTCAAATATTCAAAATATTTCTGTCAAACTGTTATTATAACTCACAAGTTATTAGCATATGAAAAAGCGGCTTTACCAGTTCCCCATTGCATGAAACTTCAAAAGCACCAGAACTTTGTAGGAAACCTTGAAGGAAATTTCCGAGTAGCCAAGTTGAAGAAATGGTCCCAAATCTATTTGCACGCATGGAGTAGAACCAAGGAGGTGGTGCTGCAAATCCCAACCTTGGGAATATATGCTCCCCAGCCATCACAACACCTATCACCCCAAATTGTAATACGGGTACCACTTTGGCTAACATTCGTTTTGGAAGCGGAGGTGGATAGTTAGCAAGAACAACATTGAGTCCTGGAAAAGCCGACTCCAACATGTTTTTCATCGTCTCTGCATTCCCTCTGTCAAACAATTAACAAAATGTAAAGGAGATCGTTATGCATGGATAGAAAAAAAACGGGGCGACAAACTTGTCACGGAGTCAATGAGAAACATGCATGTAGCAGAACAACTTTGAATCCAATTTGGTCTGACAACTTGCTCGGGTACAAGTTCGATTAGTTCGGAGTGAAGCATTCTCCATTGTTTTGGTTAAAGACCAACTATGAACCAAGTGTTTCAACAAATTAAGCCGGAATATCTCCAATTAAACTTTTTTAAATCTTCACCTGTTACCTCTACTCGAGATAAAGCATGTCTAATATGTGTCCAAGCGACTTTTTTCATCTTCACAAGAACTTCTCAGATCCTTTTCAAATAATTGTAACGGAAGAATAGTAGAAAAGTAACTGTAGCAAAATAATAAGTGTTCCCCCTCTATGCATGATTCAAATGTATGCCTAGACTTTTCTTAAAATTAAAAGGAAAAAAAAACATTTGACGAGTGTTTTAAATGACATTCTGTATAACAGAATTACCATTTAAACCTTTTGTATGAATTAGAATCAAATAAATTGCAACTACTAGCTAAGGATTCTGAATCAACATAAAAATGTTAATTAGCAAAATAACGTACATTAAATATGCCTATGACAATATCATTAATTCACATTTTACTTCTCTTTTTTCATTTGCTTTTTGGCTGGCGTTCGAAATTGTGAATTACATAATGGACGCACAAGTGACTACTCATAAGTAGACCTGAAATCATGCAAGTACATAGGGTCTATGGGAATGAGTCAAATGACACATTATCAGGCGTAACTATGATGTGAAAAGAAATATCAAGCCAATAACAATGACTATGACAGTGATACATCAAGATCGAACTGTAGCGATTATGGCTTTTAATTGACAGTCAATACTCAAATTCTTATCGAGTTCTCAATCTAGCATGACAAAGGTTCGTCAAGCTATGGAACCAAATTTAGACTAAGGTCATCAAGAATGTCAGTCAGAAATGAGCGCATTCATTGTAATTTTTATCTACGTATGATCTCAGTTGTATGGCTTTTATGTTTGGTACATTTTAGCTTTTCAGGTTTCTAAATAGAAATATGAACCAGGATTGACATCATAAAGATTAAACAGGTAAATAAAGAAGAAAGAAACAAATCAACAATGAGATATAAGCACACGAATCTCAATTAAAACACCCAATTTTATACACAACTACACAAGCCGGAGACAAGGGGAGATTGTTGTTCAAATCATAAATCTGATTTTGCTCCTATTCCACTTCCAAGATCTGAAATAAGGGTAAGATACGGCAAGGAAACAAGATTTAAATAACAGTGAGTTGAGGTAATGTCATATGAAGAAGATCCAGAGCTATCGAGATGAAGAAGAACCAGAGAGTTGAAGTGTTCTCAAGAAGAGCATAGGGTATTCCTGAAAGGTCAGCACCACTTAATGAGTTTACCTGCTAGTCTTTTGTCCCATTAAAGACATCAGCGACCAAATCAGAGAGATATTTTTTACCCAAACACCAAAACTCTTATACAATCAGAAGACCTCTCTGATTCTGACAAATATAATGCCACAACATCTAATTGTTCATTAGTTTAAAAAGAAAAAACATATCTAGCCATTCATTGATTCTTGTTCAAAAATAAAAGAATATAACTCATTCATCATAAGTAATCTTCAATCTTCCCATCACCATGAAATCCTCCACATCTCCATAAACAATAACAATGAAGAAAGTAATACTATTAGAACTTATAATATAAGTATAAAGCTAGTTAGTGGCTGTCCTCGTGTATGTTCGTTTTTCGCCTAGTCTGTGCCTTGCCGATTAAGCCTTGTTGTATGTTATTTTGTAGTCTAAATAAAATTTTGCCTTTCAAAAAAATAATATAAGTATTAAACATTAGAACACACAAAAGTATATTTCAAGTATGATATCGATCATATAATCTACGACACTTATTAGCTAACATAACGCATTTAAAGTTTTAAACAATGAAGTCTACAATCACACACTTAACTCTAATCAACCAACTCATGCCATTAGTCTATTTGAGTTGTGCATTTTAAAATTTTGGCAAAATCTAAATAAATATTCAGTTAATATGGTCTTAATAACAACAACATAGCCATTAAGACAAACATCTAAAAAACATTATAACATAACACTTTCAACTTTTATAAGATTGTCAACCTCTTGCAATGCACCTCGTATTTCTACTCTTATGAAACCACATTGGTCAACCAGTTTTGTGCAAACGAGTGGGCGAGTGGCAGCACAATTTAGGAGCAAGACTACTCCTAGAAGGATCTAAAACTAGACCTCCTACTTAATACGGACTACAAAGCAACCATATAAACAAGAATAGTAACTACATCTGTTGCAATACAAGTAGTTGCTATTGTCTTTGATCTTCAATACAAAAATATCCATTAAATTTCAAGGATATTTGTGGGAATAATGATGTTTTGTCCAAGATGATTACAAGAGTGCGATAAAGTATGAAAGAACTTTGTGAGCACTCTCGTGCACATGATCCTGACCATGCCAAATGACAGTTTCTCTCAACATAAGACAGTAGGTGAAAGTGGTGATATTGGGAGTGGTGACATACACGAGCAACGTTTGCTAACATTCAAGTCTTCTCCGTCGTATTTATCAAAATTCTTTCATTTCCCAAGCCATGTAACTCAACTTTGCATGCTTATCTCTCATGCTATTAGTTATGAGTATACATTGAGCGCCAATATCATGAAAGTTATTGTTGGAAGTAAACTACCAGATCCTGACCACTGTTTTGTCACTTCATTAAACAATTCCAAAATTTCATAGAACTCATTGCCGGCTCTCATTATATCCCCTTTCTTTTCTTGAGTCCGTCTCCCCAAAGCCTCAACTTTTCTTAAGGGGTCAACTATATTGGCCATCTTCCAGAGGCCTCCTAAACTTCAATGCCAAATCTCGCATCAAGGAGGTAAGATTGCAACTACTAGCAACATCCAATCACACTTTCACCAACATCTAACTTTTCTCTCCGCATATTCATTGAACTTGTGCAACCTAAAAAGGAAGCGATCTAACATGTGAAGAGAACCATGCATATACAAAAAAAATCACAAATATTAACTTCCCAATTATGGAGGTATTCATTTCCATGTAGTAAATAGATAAATAAATTATTAGAACTTACATCATACACAGACTGTTTATGCAACATATACGCCTTCCAATGGTTTCATCATTGTACCATAGGATTCGTACCACCAATGAACTCCCATTGTTCATTGAAAGTTGAAACTATATAGTCTACAATAACACATGCCTTTGATCGACTATCATCCAACTCATGCTATAATTCAATATCGGTCGTCCAATATTTAAAAGGGCACAAGTTAGAATGAAGCAATGTGAGGATCAACATAGAAGTGAGAGGAAATTTTCAGTTGGAGACTGGGTTTTCTTGCGATTCCAGCCCTATACTATAGTCTTTTCCATAGCTGCTAGACAAAAAGAAGAAAATAGTGCTAACAAATGACTATTTCCTTCTCTATTTTAGATTATGAAAATGCCAAATGTTTCACAGTGATAAAAGGATTAAATGTTAACTAACAGGTTCTATTTTGAATGTGAACACGAATGGTTGGAATGGTTAGGCCTTCTTTTTTACATAATGAAGGGTTAGATGTAAATTTTATAATATTAATGGACAGATGTGTATCTTTTATGTGAAAATTGTTGGTCTGTTCAGCTGAACTGAATGTTGGCCTGTTTGGTGTCAAACTGATTTTACTGTCTTGAGCAAGATTTTGCTGCAGCTCAATTCAGCCAAGTCAAACCTTGTATAACCATATGCCAATAGTGTAAGAGCCTCATGCATTTGGGTCTTACCTTACATACATGATATCCACTATATCCCAAGAGTACACTTTTAACATAAGATGTCTGAATATTAGTAGCTATCAAATTCAAAATTTGTATGAATGCTTGACATATTAACACATATTTTTCTTATTTGTAGCACATATTGTATGCTAAAATGCGAGTACAATATTCTTGTCAACATTTATATAATCATCTCAGTTTCAAAAATTAAGAAACATGGGATCACAAAATCAATCCAAAAACCCCTCATATCTCTAATGTTTTACACATAAGATATTTGGGATTACACAAAAAAGTAATAATAAATGATAAACCTTAATCCTAACAATATCCTAAAAGTTATCGAACAAATGTTAATAACTATCCTAATATATATGTTCACCTACTCTTGTCTTGTTGTGTTCTTACAATCCTCATCAAGATCTATAGTGTATCATTTAGTTCCCCAAAATCAACAACTCTAGCTATAGGGGTACCCATGGAGCATTAAGTTTTACACTTTGAACTGTACATTATTTATTAAGAAAAGAAGAACGCATGGCACCAAGAAGCATATATAACAAGACTAGAATAGGTAATTAAATTTCCCACGATGAAAGACAAACATTTGAGTAAGTAACAACATATAGTTAGGTTGATTAATGCACATCTGATGATGTGCATGGTTACTGTCAATATTAGTTCACAAACATACGTCTTTTTCCAGTGTGTCCAAGACAATCAAGTCAAGTGCCTTGGGCAAGACACTGAGCAAGGAAATGGATGATCATCCATTCTAGTTTGCATTGTTGGAAAAGGCAAAGCAACATGTGTTTATTACTTAAATTATTAGGGTTTATTGCTTTGTCAGATTATTATTTCATCAAGAGTTTCATTATTTGGTTAAATTACATGGTCAAATTACTAAGGTTAATTAATTAGTTAATTAACTGAGTGGGTTGAAAATATTCCCAAACCAAAACCCTGGCCTGAGTCGCCTGATTCGTGAAGGAAACTCAAAAACTGAACCAATGAACATCCACAAACATAGTGCCCCCTACATTCTATTCCTGGATCCAAGCATTGGTCAAAAATATTTGCAACAGACCAAACTTCCTCATCTCATTTCATAGACAAAAGCTAAAGATGGTGTTCATAACTTTTGTGATTAAAATTTGACGGATTATATACAAGAGCATGATGCCCCATAATTTGAACTTCTTGAGGTTTATATAGATTAGTTTGATGCTTCTTATGTGTTGAATATGATCATGGATTTTGTTACATAGACTATCTATTAACCTTCTACCAATTTATAAATAAATTGATATCGTCCTTTGGATCTTTATATTTGGAACAAAACCCAACACTTGTTTAATTAATTATGGAACTTGCATTACATGTCCTGTATATTATGCAACACTAGACATCAATGTGCATGAGCAAGGATGTCAATCCAAATCACTTTGCAAGCTTACGTTGAATTTAATTACAATTCATGGGTGACAACTTATTTGTAACTAACGTCATGTGCCACTCATCAGGAATAATTACACTAGTTGCACAAGCCTTCACCCAAGAGGCCAAGATAGTACAGACATTGTCGATATTTCAATTGATCAGAAGTAACTTACAATCTTGATGCAAATCTTTTTGCATAAACTCAAGTGCGAGGGTAAAGAACGATATTGTAAATACATCCTAGTACCTCGATGATTCAGCCCCAGAGTACATGCATTCGTTCATAATATAGGTCTTTGGCGACTAATTATCATCTACTTTTCTCTTTATTTGTGTTAAGAAAACGACATGAGACTTTGTAGCGGCAGATAAGTCTTCGGCAAGACGGCAACAATAAGTCTCCACAACTCAATAATTTAAGTCCATAAAACAAATCTACCTCACATTGTAACCTCTCCCTCCTTGTATCCAAACTAAATAAGATCAACATCATGAAATTGATTGCAAGATTGAAGTTGCTAAAGTCGCCTGCCACCTAACGGCCTGTTTGTTTCACAAATTCCTGAAGAAATTTGTGGAATTGGAATGAAAATTTCATTCCTTTGTATATTTGGTTGGTGAAAGGAAAAGGAAAGAGAATTTTTTGACATAAAATTTTTCTCTCCTCAATTAGAATTTAATTTCTTACCTAATAAGCAAAGAATTGAGATTTCATTCTCACAATACGTTTTTCCCATCTACCCTACCGACCCTACCTCACCCACCCAACCCTACCTAACCATACCCTATTTTACCCCATCCTACACACCCCAATCCTATCCCCACATACTGTACACCCACTCATCCCATCCCACTTTACAAACTAAACTAGGAAAATAACATAACTAGGAATGAAGTTTATTTTTATTCTATTCCATTCTTGCCCAAACATCAAAAAAATGAAATTTCATTTCATTTCATTCCTTCTGCAGACATTTTGCAAACCAAACGGCCCCTTAGGATTTCCATTACACATTTACACTACTAGTGTTCTTTCAAACAAAACTAAATTTGATGTTTTAAATCACTATACTTGTATAATGGATATCAACAATAATATGATTACTAATAAATATAATAAGAGAGTTGATATGTGTGTGTGCGTTTTTTTTTTTCCTTTTTTTTCTAGTTTGTGGGGGAGGGGGTGGGGGCATGCCGGCATGGGCATTGCTTTTTGTTGCCAAGCATATTATGTTGTTCAGGAAAATCACTTTATAGTGTTTGCCTAAAACTTAATGTGATTCTAATTTTTTGATTAATTAAGCTGAAAAATCAGATTTGACCATAAGAAGTTACCTTGAGAAACATTATGTAATAAACGCAATACTATCCCTGCTTTTAAGCACCTGATTATCTCATCCAGATAACCCCATATAATTCTTCTTGTTCCATCCTCTTCAAATTCTAATAATAATTTTTTCACCACTCCTACCCAACAAGAAATACTAAAGCAAAGGTGAGACGCAGAGAAACCCACACCGCATTCGATTGACTCAACTCATTCACAGAGTGCTTAATACTCCATAACCCCCAAAGTTCTAAGTCAATGGTTTCACGCTTTGCCCCAAAATAAAAATACTCATGCCATTATATATTTTTTCTCGTTTGAGGATTATAATCACATATGTAGAGTGTAGACAATCAAATATCAACTCCCTCAAGATTCAGTAACAAAGACACAAACAAACGCATGTCTACGAATTGAACACCGTCATTAACTTTAACTAGGTAGGAAAAAACTAGAAAAAAGGGGAAATAGATTGAAACCTGTAAGAACATGAGGCGCAGAAGTCAATATTGACAGTGTGGCCTAACCCGATCCCTCCAAAGCCGCTGGGTTTCTGTGAAATTACTTACAATCAAAATTAAACCCAGAAGGGTTTTCCATGAATAATTAAGAAATTTAATTTAAATAAAAGAACCTGCGTGGGGAAATCCAGAGGTTGTTGGATCGACGCAGGTTGAAAGTGTGGGGGTTGTTGGAGCGGAATATGGTGGTGATGGGCGGAGGGTTTAGCAGGTGCAGGAGCGAAGAGGCTGAAGATGTCTGAGCAGAAGAGAAAGAGAGGTAACCCTACGAGAAGAAGCTGAGCTCTATCCATCGCCATCTGCAAAACGCAAACTCAACTACAGAAACGGGGAGCCGGGAGGCGTAACAGACTCGCAGCTCTCTTCGATCGGGGGAATTAACCGAGGGATCTCAAGTTTATAAAACTTCAGCTTTGTTATGAAAAAAACCAACGTGTTTTCCACGTTCTTTACGTTTTCGTCCTTTCATGTTATTTTTTTCCATAAAAAACCTCAAATTATTTTTTTATTATTGGTTTAGTGAAATTTTAGACAGTAGACCCCGGTTATAATTTGTGAACAGGGTTTTAAAAACTTGAAAAATCGGGTTCTAATGTCCAAATTTCACTAAACCAATAAGAAAAGATTATGAATAAAAATAACATGGAGGGACGAAAACGCAAAAAACGTGAAAACATGTTGGTTTTGTTCATAATAAACCCAACTTTAAAACAAAAACAAGAGTTTATTGAGTAATCTGAACATCAAGCTGGCTGGAGTTATGATGCCAAAAATATATAAGAATTTACTGTTATACTAGTTTATTACCTGTGTATTACGCGGATACTTTTAATATATATATAAAATATAATAAATAAAAAGATAAATACATAAATATTATTTTTTAAACAAAAGTATATAATGTGATATTATTATTTATTATGACCTATTAATTTTGTATATTTCTAAATATATGTGAAGAGTAATTATTTTCTTATATATTTTTTTTAAACTTTTATTATATTATCTTATAACTAATAAGTTAGTAGATTATTATATTTTGTTTGATTTGATTTGATTTGAATTTAAAAGTGAATTATATTAGATTTGGATAGATTTAATTAATAAGTTAGTAGAGTATTAGATTTTTGTTTGACTTGATTTGATTTGAAATTAAAAGTGGATTATATTAGATTTGGATTGATTTGATTTAAATTTCTTTATTTTTTTAAAATCTATAATTGTCACGTGTCGATTCATGGTGACGACACGTGGCTTCACCAGAAATGAGTATAGTTATTATTTTAATAGTATAGATAGATTACCCTTGTACTACACGGAATAGTAGATAACTTGTTTTTTCAAAACTATATATATCTGAAAAATTATTACAGAAACTACAAATAAAATAACAATATTATACAGTAAAGCGATTATAGAAAATATATAAAATGGGTTATATGTAAAATACATAACTAAAAATTAAATAATAAACAAAAAAGGAAAAGAAATATATATACAAGCTAAGAAGTTTGGATAAGAAGCCAATAAAAGATGTGAGTTATAGACTCAAATTTAAATTTGAAATCCAAAATGATAGGAGTTATATACTCAAATTTAAATTTGAAATCCAAAATAATAGGAGGATATTTTATTTCTAAATTAATTTAATTAATGCAATTATTATTTTAATATAGAAATTATAGATTATACACGTGTCGTATCCAGGTTATGCCAAGTGGTATTCTAGTTAGGTGCCAAGTGACATCTATTTACTCTTTTAATAGAATAGATAGATTTGAAGTTTTTTAAATTGGATTTTAGTTTGTATTTTAAAGGCTTGTCAAACAATATAGTCTAACTAAGCCGTCGGGGTTGCCGGCTTGGCCCTCTCAAGTCATCCCGGTGGAAACACCGCACCCCCACCGTCCCGACCCCGCCCTCCGCCCCCACCGACGACCCCTGTGATTTTTCCCTGCAACGGGCTCCATTTCCCGTACTCTACCTTTACTCTTTTTCTTTCTCTAAAATTAATGATGTAAATAGATATTGGGATAGAATATTGAGAACTGAGGTATTCCAAAGTTTTAAAATGAAAATGATAGAGAGAGAAAAACTGATGTAACACTTAGGTATCCAAAATGATGAGTTTTGGAAGGATATGTATACCCCTTAGCCTAAGAAACTTAAGTTGGGCATAACTCATTTGTAGCATTATAATAGATTTAAATATTATTTAAATTATATTTAATCACTAATCTTTAACATTCTAATGTGTACCCTGGATTAGTTATCTTAGTTTGAGTTTGTTACAATCTCTTCTACTTATTATACATTCAAATCAAATAAATAAATAAGGTACATGATTGACTTTTTTGTTGCAATCTTTTGTACCTATTAGACATTAATCCTCTACCCCAACACATTCTTTTCTTCTTTAATACATCTTCTCCTTCAACATTCTCATGCCTGAGAAAACTTTTCACCCAACTATTACAATTAAAAGCATCAAGAACTTCATCCCTATAACACTAAACAATAAAGGGACAATATTCTTCATGTGTAGAATTGTTCAAGATCCATTGTCGTGTCTATCAAGTCATAGACCATGTCATCTTTCTATACCATCCTCATCCTTTAAAGACAAAGTTGTTGCAATGGACATAGCTGCCACTCCTAATGGATATGTTATTATCACCACTACATCTGCCTCCATTGACTCCAAAGGACCATCTATTACTTCTGGATCCTCCCCAAACCGATATTCCATTTAAGGATGAGCAAAAAACCTGATTACCCGAACTGAAGCGGAACCAAACCAGATCGTTTCATTTTCGAGCAGGTTCTGAGTTACCGTTCCTATAATCGGATTTCGGTTCCAATGGGGTCTTTTATTTTCATGAAAATTGGCTACTTCACATACGGTGGCATCTTAAGGTATTCTCTCGTTTGTTTTAATCAATATGAGTTATCCTCAAAATATTATTGTTGAAAAATGGCTAGCACCTTCCATAGGGGTCAGTAAATATACCATTTTTCAAATCGTACTGATACCAAACTAATAACACTTTATGTATTTGGTACATGATTCGGTTTATGTATTCTGTGATTTTGGTTTTCGAGATTTTTTGGTTCAGTACCAGTACTTATAGGGGTGAGCAAATGTATCATTTTTCTCAAACCAATACCAACAGGATTCGGTTTTGGTGTTTTTTTTATTTAGATTTTCGAGATTTTCGGTACGGTACGACACCAATACCACACTCACCCCTACCTTCTGGTTCGTGCCATTAGACTGTCAACCTTTCCCCCTCATTACCCTCCTTTACACTTACATAATGTTTTGCATGCACCAAATGTCATTAAAAACTTAATTTTTGACCGTTGTTTTAAAACAGATTATAACACTTTTATTGAATTTGATCCTTTTGGCATTTATGTGAAGGTTTTCATGCAGGGTTCCACTCATGAGGTGTAATAGCTTGGAATTTGTTTTTCTTTGCCCATACATATGATTCATGAAGCACACAATTTGATTGATTGTTGGATAAATAATGTGTATAAACAAGATTTTCAATCTTCTGAGGTATGACAATTTTATTTGATTTGGTTCTCAGGGTTCAGTGCTCCTCAGTTTGATACTTGAATTTTTGTCCCTACATCCTCTTGTTTTATCTTAATTTGGTTTATTGCTTGCTTGGTCTAATCACTAACATATGTTTTTCCACAAATCAATCAACATTGATGTTTTTGGCTAACCAACTTCAAATTGTGTTATTTCTCATATAAAAGAAATTAAAAAACAAATTTCATTTTAAACATAATTTTGGTAAGAGTTATGAGAACCGGTGTAATGGTCTTCTCTTTACTTGAAATGGAAAGGCAAGGAACTTAAAGTCTTTTTCAAGCAATCGATCTCATAATCAATTCACTGGTTTTGAGATTCAACTTAACGTGTTTTATTGGATAAAACATCGTTGTCATAAATTTAATCTCTCATGGCCAATATGGTGTTGAAATCTCATACATGTTTTAGAGCAAGGGGATGTTGTAATCCCATACATGTTTTAGAGAGAAACAAGAGAACATCAAGATTTATGTAGTAAATTCAAAACGGAAAAAAATCATTGGTAGAGAAAGTCAAGAATCAATCCACTATCACAACCGAGATGTTTATCATGCTTGAAATCAAGATTACAATGAGCTAGAATTCTATATCAAATGACTAGGGTTGGTAATATTTGAGAAAGAAAATGAAGACTTAATCCCTGTTCCCTAACGAAGGTTGTATAATGATATAAACACCATAGGGTTTGCAGCCCATCAAACTAATAGAATTGGGCCTTGAAGACATAAATGCCAAATTTTTCTCATAGACTTCGACCTTGTTTAATTACCTTTTAATAATATCATTAAAATGTCATTTTACTTTTAAACAACTTTTTAATGATTTCATTAAGAAGTAAACAAACAAACAACTGTTAAATTTCCCCAATCAAATTACTAACCAAATAACTCATTAAACTTCAAAGCTCCACAACATCTCAAACAACTTACGGATTAAGAAAAAAAAAACTTTTTTTTTATACATAATTTCCTATTTGCAAAATTTGACAATTTTTAGAGTAAATTCTTGGAGTGGACACGAGAATCAGATGTATAGGAAGTACGATACCCATTTTCCTAAGGGCAAATGACCATAAATAGTAACAACTTTTGACATTTTTATCATTAATAGTAACATTATTTATTTTTTATCATTAATAGTAACAACTTTTTATTTTTCTATCAATAATAGTAATGGGTGACCTGCAAACCTGTTTAGCAGGTCACCAACTTTTCAGTTATCAATAATAGTAACATCTTTTCAGATTTTTATCAATAATAGTAATATATCAAATTAAAAACATAATTTTTTTTATTTTATTAAGTTTTCTAATATTTCATAAACACCAAAATAAACCGAATTTTTATTCCGAATATTTACGGATAGATAATATTCGATTATTTATTCACAACTATATATAATATTAATGAAAAAAAATACTATGAATCATTTCAATTTTCACTTATTCCAACAAAAAAACTACGAACCATCATTTTCTTAGTTTTTCCGAATAAAATAATATAAATCGTCACATTTTTTAGTTTTTTCCAATATAAATGGGTCATAGTTTTTTATTTAAAAAACAAAAAATCAAAATAGGTCCGATATTTTTCATTCATAAAACTATAAACCACAATGAGACATGGTTTTTCTAATCCATAGAAAAACTAAAAAAATGAATGGGTCACAATATCTTTTTCATTCGTAGTACTTTTCATTTGAAATAAATAAATTACAAATTGAACGGTTTTTTAGTAAATTCCGAACGAAATTAATTACAAATCATTCAACTTTTAGCTTTCCCGAATGAAAAACTACGACCCAATCATGTTTTTAAGTTTTTTTTTTCAAAAAACTATAAATCATTTTGAGTTTTCGTACAAAATAAGTGCAACTCATTTAATTTTGTGTTTTTAACAACGAAAAAAACACTTGCTAAACCAATTTCCATAATTTAGCACCTTATAACACAATCAACTCATTTAAATTAGAGCTTTCTTACATTCCCAAGTTAAAGAACTCCACAATCCAAGATAAAGATGAATTCCAGAGCTCAATTCGATCTGTTACGACTTTTTTTCCTTCTGTTTGCTCTTACAAACACACAAAACACTTCTCAATTGTTTTTGGAATGAATGAAAATGAAGTAAAGAGTTAAACATGTTATACATATAAACATATCGTTTATAATACGGGTTCGACACCGATACCCGACCTGTTATCAATATTTCATAATTAATATCAATATTCTCATTTAATTATGTGGTCTCATAATTATCTATAATCCGCTAGAATTATAACTCGGGGACATGTATATTCGACCCCGACAAGTACTCATTTTACTAATCGTCATACCATTGCCCCAAGCAATATTAATAATTTAATCAACCAGTAAATTAAATCCACAAAATATTTCTCAAAGACGGGGTGTTACAATTTTTAACTACACAAAAAATTACGAATAATTGTGGTTTATAGTTTTTCTGCTTGAAAAATATTGCAACCAATTTTTATTTTTTGTTTTTTATATAAAAAATCTACAGCCCATTTAGATCGAAAAAACTAAAATAGTTCATCATATTTTGTTGGAAAAAACTAAAAATAGAATGATTTATAGTTTTTTCATTTGGAAAAATTGAAATTGAAATGATTTGTAGTATTTTTTTTCGTTCATATTATACATAATTGTGAATAAATAATCAAATATTATCTAATCGTAAATAAATATTCAGAATAAATATTCGGAATAAAAATTTGGTTTATCTTGGTGTTTATGAAATATTAGAAAACTTAATAAAATAAAAAAAATTATATTTTTAATTTGATATATTACTATTATTGATAAAAATCTGAAAAGATGTTACTATTATTGATAAATGAAAAGTTGGTGACCTGCTAAACAGGTTTGCAGGTCATCCATTACTATTATTGATAGAAAAATAAAAAGTTGTTACTATTAATGATAAAAAATAAATAATGTTACTATTAATGATAAAAATATTACTATTTTTGGTCATTTGCCCTTTTCCTGACATGGGCACGTAGATCTAGTCAGTCACACGAACGCGGTCATATTCAAGTGTGAAAGCACGACCCCACCACCCACTGACCCACCCCCTTATTATTATATATCAACATTGGTCAATGCCAGTCTTCGATCTCCACCTCCATTAATCTCTATTATAATTCCCATTTCTTTCATCCGATCCATTAAAAAACCTTTCTCTCTCTCTCTCTCTCATGAAATCATGACCAATTCACAGGATTCAACCACAACCAGCACCAGCTGCTTCTCCTCCATCTTCCGTCGTCTTGTATGCGCCGGCGGACTCCCTACGCATCCCTCCTCCGATGCCGACAACCCCACCAACCAACAAAATACTGATGATATTGTTTCTGATGATTCATCAATCAAACTCCAGTTACCACCATCCCCCACACGTAATACCACCACTCCAGCTGGTATAGTAGCAAGGCTCATGGGTCTTGACTCCTTCCCCAACTCCCCTCGTTCTACAAAAGTTTCATTAGCTACAATCATGCGCAAAAGCAAGTCAGTTAATTCCCTTGATTTCTTACCAAATTTTGACATTGCTCCCCACCACCGTCGTATTCAAACCTCGCTATCGTTTCGCCAACTCCCGGCCACCACATTCTTGCAAAGCTCACATCATGATCATGATCATCTGGGAAAAGTTGATGCAGTTCGGAAATCCGACAGGGGTTTGAGTTTGACTCCAATATTAGAAGAAAAGTCAAAGAATTTGAACAGCAACAAGAACAAGAACAAGAAGATAAACACCAACAAGATCAAACGTCGTCAAAGTCAAAGTGTGACGTCCTTGAAGTTAAAGAGTGAAGAAGAAGAAGAAATGATGTCTTGTGTAAAGTTGAAGTGTACAAAGAAGAAAGGAGGAAATGCTGCAAAGAAGAAAGTATCGGGAGATGGATTTCCAGAAGAACAGAAGAAGAAGAAGAAGAAAAAGTACAAATCAAGAAACACAAGGTACAACCATGAACATCCATTGCCAAAGATGGGGAAACATGCACACGATGGTAGAAAATGCAAGAAAAAGAGCATGTTAAAGAGGAGAGAAAGTGAGTATAGTGAGGAGTATTGCATCAAAGTATTGGCGGATGTTTGCAGGTTAACAATGGTGGAGATGAAAGGGGGTGTTTGGGTCGATACAAAAGCGCTTAATAATCGACAAGAAATAAGCTACGAGATTAGCCAAGAAATCCTCCAAGTTCTTGTGTACGAAATTGTTCATGACTTGGCTCTATCCACGTACGAGTAGCCTTAATTATTCACATTTTACAACATATAATTGTATCATATAGAACAAATTCCCTTTTATTTCTTGTATTGTTGTAAATAAACTACTTAGCCATCGGTATAATAATATCTTATAAATTTATATATTTTGATGAACTTCCAATATGTTTTTTTCCTTTGAAAATCATGCAAATATTTATAAAAATATATAATGTCATATAATGAATCAATCTGAAAATATGTAAAAAGCAAACAATGATTGACAATGAAGGGTCATAAAAACATACATGGACATTGAAGTGTATAAAACATGAGAGATGATTTGTACACAACACCATTTTGACATACACAATAACTTTAACTAAAATGATTATTTTAATGTTAATACAAAGGGAGATGATATATATACTGGCCTATTTCATTTGCATAAAAATATGTCAACATCATTTAACGGTAGACATGTTAATTTAATTATTTCTCTCTTATCATAGTATTATTTGATTTTGTAAGTATCATCGTTGTATTATTAGACATATTTTAGGTTTGTTTTAAAGTGTAAGGATAAATTATAAGATTCAAAATTGATAAATACATAGTCTAAAAGTTGAAAGTAGAAATAGATACAGTTTTGTAGAAGATTGAGCGATATTTCTATTACAAATAATTAGTTTTAATTGGTTGATCAAATGAGTCCAAGTTATGATTGGGAATGAGTCAAAAGTGATTAGTAGATGCTTCATCCATGTGTTGTTTTTTTAATGGTTTGAAATTTGTCTTTATTTATAATATATTTTATCAAATTTATATGTTTTATTTATAAGAATTAAGAAATTAGTTTAACCTAACAGATAATGACTCATAATTTATATATAAAGGTGATAAAATATAATATAAATACTCTTTTTCATAACCCAACACGTTGAATTTCATGCTTCTTAAGTTCTTAGATCATACTTCTTTTACATTTAAAAACAATAAATATTTTAAATTTCTATTTTGAAATCGATAATGGATACGAAAATAATTAATAACTAATTATCCTAAAGAGTATAATAAAAGTGTTATGACATATAATAAAAGGCAAACAAGATAATTTCTTATACACATTTCTAATTAACATTATATTATATACATTTAAAATATGTTTTTATGTTATATATTTATAAGTTTTTCCATCAAAAGCACAAGTGATTAGTTTTCCGATGACTCTAATTTAAAGCTGGTCTTTTTTTTTTCTGGATTAACTATAAATGTAGTTAGTTTGGTATAACTGCTATGTGATTTTTTTCTTAAAGTCGTCTCTTTAATCATTGATGAATTGATTTTTTTACCCTTCTCTAACATCTTTATTTAAGTTTTCTCGTAACAGCTGTTAGGGAAAAAAAATAATAAGGTGAAAATTTTGGCATTGTAATTTGGAGTGATGTGCCGACTCCAAATTAAAAAAGGTTAAACAAGAAGTTAAGAAGAATGAAAATGTTTGTGTGTGAAAGCATTGAAAAATATGGTGGTAGAAAGTAGAAACTTAAAAAAGGAAGTGGGCCCACCTTGGTTGACTTTCTATGACTGTAGTGTACATACAATAGTAGGCTTTTGTCCCCTTCACTTCCAACACCTTCTTATACGATTGATTACTTCTTCACTCTCTCCCATCAAAAAAAATTATCAATCGCACACAGTGCCTGCCCTGAAAGACAACCTATATACAGCTTCAAACTTCGTTGGATCTCATCAAAACAAAACTTGATCTTCAGACTTCAGAATTTAATCTCTTAAAAAACAAATAACACATTATTATATATCAAAATGTATTAATATATATGGTCCTGTTTTATCTATACATATGTTTCGGACTTTAAAAATGATTGCAACAATCTTGCTTGCTTGGACAATACTAAACACATACTACATAGTTCGTATATTGCTAAATTTTATTTTTTGTTATAATTTTTTCTCCTACAGAACTACTCTAGAACAATGGATGTAAATCTTTTAATGGTTTCGTATATGTATAAATTCTTTTTGAATGTAATGAAATCTCACGTTTGCTTTTGGTTATATACTTGTCATTGTTTGGTGATCATATTGATTGGTTGAGTTATTGAAACAAGTTTTAAAAGATTTTCATGGATTCAACATAAATCGATTGAAACAATGTGGTATTAAATAAATTTATTTACAAAATAGGAAGGAAAAAAAGAAAAGAAAGAAAGAAAGAAAAGACAACTTGTATATTAAAAGATTTAGATCGTTTTAATGTAACCAACTATTAGAATTATTTACATAAGTCCCATATAATTGTTTTTTTATTTACTATTATTTGTATCTGTAAAAACCCATTTCTTCATATTTTTGTTTTTTAAATTTATTTATTATGAAATACAGAAATAGCTATAATAAAACTAAAGTTTGGTTCACATGATTCCGATGAAACTAGAATCTGGTCATTATGTTTGGTTCAAAAGTTTATGTATTTAAGTCAAATGGATTTTAAAATGTTTTCTATTTATTATATTACAAGACTCATCACATGTATGAACTATTTCAAATCCTGTTATAGAATGAATGTCAAATATTACAATAAAGCCTTCTCCAACTTGTGATATAAATCTTCAAATTAATTTGAAGTTTGATTGATGAAAAACTCATTTCAATGACATGCTTCAATTCTTCAAATATGAAGAACACTAATAATCCTTCACAGCTCACACTAATCTCCAACAATCGTCCCAAATATGGATGGGTTGAATTTTTGCCAACTTACTTCCTTTACACTGTGTTTGGTACAGAGAATTAAGGTTAGGGAATCTCTTATTTCCATTTCACTAACCTTAATTCTCTGTACCAAATACACCATTATTGTCATTTCTTCTATCTCCTAAAAACATCATAAGAACATGCTTCCATTCCACTCTCCACCTATTTCTTTTTTCTTTTATATTTGTTCATTCCAGCCTTAAAAAAATTGCATTGGGATTCTGTAACTCATCGTCATCCCAAACCCGCTTCACCTTATCTACTAACCATCGTTTCAATTTAACCCCGTTCGGTCAAACCATGTCCTACTCTACACATACTAACACGGTCTTTAAATAAGAACAAAACTATAATTTTATAAACTTAAATATGTTAAATGAAGTTTGAAGGATTTAGAATATATTTAAATAGTTATGCTAAATGCTTGCTAAAAATGATATGTATACTAAATTTGTTTTTTTTTTTTGCTTATTATTTTGAACTAATTTGAGAAAATTTTACTGATGCTTCACAATGACATCTGTTTTTTATACACACCCAAAATAATCGAGTTTCTAATTATCAACTTCAAATAAAATAACCATCTTCAAACACCAATCTTGTGATCAAGTTATTGTAGCTAATTATCTTAGTAATATATATATATATATATATATATATATATATATATATATATATATATATATATATATATATATATATATATATAGATTTAGGTTCAAGTGAGTACCACCTCTAATGCAGCGCACCAGAAGGTACCACCCTTAAAAGTAATTTTTTTGAAATTTTTTTTCATGAACATGTTCTAATTAACATTACACAGATCATATGTGAATTTCACGCAAATCCGAACACTCTAAGTGCATTAAAACACACATCACATAAATGCATGTTCACATGTCTTCAAGATTATGTAAGTGTGTGTTCACATCATTTTTTAGGAGCTATGAGATGTGAATGTATGTGAAATTTACATACGATCTTCATAATGTTAATTAAAACATGTTTATGAAAAAAAAATTCTTAAAAAGTTTTTTTAAAGGTGGTACCTTCTGGTGCGCTGCATTTGGGTGGTACTCTCTCGAACCATATTCTATATATATATATATATATATATATATATATATATATATATATATATATATATATATATATATATATATATATATATATATATATATATATATATATATATATAGAATTTGGTTCCACAGCGTCCCCTCCAAAATCCAGCGTATCCAGCGTACCAAGGGTATTTTCGTAATTGCAGCGACCATTCACATTGCTTAAATTCATCATTCACATTATATGATCATTCACATTAGTCAATTGATCATTCACATTACTTAATTGATCATTCACAACACTTATTTAACTATTTATACTTCTTGTACACTTATTTGATCATTCACATTACTTAATTAACCATTCACATTACTTAATTGACCATTCACATTACTTAAATGATCATTCACATTACTTAATTAATCATTCACATTACTTAATTGACCATTCACATTAGAAGATTGATCATTCACAAAATGTAGTTGACAATTAACAGGACTAATGTAAGGTGCTGATATTATTTAACCAATGTGAATGGTGAAATTTACTAATGTGAATGGCCATTCACATTAGCTGAATGATCATTCACATTGGTTGATGTTATTAATGTTTGACAGATTTGAGAATTTGAGCGTTACATGAATGACCATTGTTACTGTTTGTCATTAATCTTGTTACTGTTTGTTAGTAGTTGACGATGCACAGCATACAGGCTGTGCTGATATGGTACAACCAATGTGAATGGTAAATTTCCTAATGTGAATGGCCATTCACATTAGCTGAATGATCATTCACATTGGTTGATGTTATTAATGTTTGATAGATTTGAGAATATGAGCGTTACATGAATGTTCATTGTTACTGTTTGTCATTACTTGTTACTGCTTGTTAGTAGTTGACGATGCACAGCATACATGTTGTGCTGATATGATACAACCAATGTGAATGGTAAATTTCCTAATGTGAATGACCATTCACATTAGCTGAATGATCATTCACATTGGTTGATGTTATTAATGTTTGATAGATTTGAGAATTTGAGCGTTACATGAATGACCATTGTTACTGTTTGTCATTAATCTTGTTACTGCTTGTTAGTAGTTGACGATACACATCATACATGGTGTGCTGATATGGTACAACCAATGTGAATGGTGAAATTTACTAATGTGAATGGCCATTCACAGTAGCTGAATGATCATTCACATTGGTTGATGTTATTAATGTTTGATAGATTTGAGAATTTGAGCGTTACATGAATGACCATTGTTACTGTTTGTCATTAATCTTGTTACTGCTTGTTAGTAGTTGACGATGCACAGCATACATGCTGTGCTGATATGGTACAACCAATGTGAATGGTGAAATTGACTAATGTGAATGGCCATTCACATTAGCTGAATGATCATTCACATTGGTTGATGTTATTAATGTTTGATAGATTTGAGAATTTGAGCGTTACATGAATGATCATTGTTACTGTTTGTTAGTAGTTGACAATGCTCAGATTCACATGTTGTGCTGATATTATTTTACCAATGTGAATGATCAAATAAGCAATGTGAATGATCATTCAAGTAAGGTGAATGATCAATTAAGTAATGTGAATGATCATTTAAGTAACGTAAATGATTAATTAAGTAATGTGAATGATCATTTAAGTAATGTGAATGACCATTTAAGTAATGTGAATGGTCAATTAAGTAATGTGAATGATCAATTAAGTAATATGAATGATCAATTAGTCAAATAATTATTGTGAATGATCAAATAAGTGTAAAAGAATTGTAAATAGTCAAATAATTCTTGTGAATGATCAAATAAGTGTTGTGAATGAATAATTAAGTAATGTGAATGATCAATTAACTAATGTGAATGATCAATTAATGTGAATGATGAATTAAGTAATGTGAATGGTCGCTGTAATTACGAAAATACCCTTCCAGCCAAAAAAAAGGGGGGACGCGCATGGAAAGCATTTTTTGATCACAACCATTGATTTATTTAATCTTGTGGCTTTGGATGGGTACCCTTGGTACACTGGATTTTTGAAGGGACTCTTTTGAACCTAAACCTATATATATATATATATATATATATATATATATATATATATATATATATATATATATATATATATATATATATATATATATATATATATATAGATAGAGAGAGAGAGAGAGAGAGAGAGATGGGATCATTGCAGAACCTAAATTTAGTGTAGAACTGTAGAACCAATATCGTCCATAGATTAGAATAATCTAATGGTCTTGATTAAAAGAGTTAAGTTTGGAATTAGTGAAAAAAAGATTGGTAATAGTGATATTTTAATTCTTGGAGGGGTAAAAAAGGAAAAGATTGGAAATAGCAAAAAGATTGACATTAGAAAAATAAATATCTTTTTTCTTTAAATTAAAATAATATTAATATTATTAATTTTTAAATCAAAGAAATTATACCATAAAAACGAGAATTTTATACTCTTTAAAACGAGACCGGTCATGATATATTTTTTTCGAAAAAATTTTACGTGTTTATTTTTCGTAAAAAAAAATTACCCAGACCACGATGCAATATATCATGGTGAGATAATGAGATCATTCGATATCGAATGAACACTTTGATATCGTATATTTAACGTCAATGCAACACTGCATATACGCTCATTATTAACAGAGCTAAAATAATAGTCACAATTAGTAGTCAAAGTTGGTGGATTTAACGAGAACGGTTATGATATATATTTTTTATTTTTCGTAAAAAAACTTTTACCCAGACCACGATGCAATATATCATGGTGAGATCATGAGATCATTCGATATCGAATGAACACTTTGATATCGTATATTTAACGTCAATGCAACATTGCATATACGTTCATTACTAACAGAGCCAAAATAATAGTCACAATTAGTAGTCAAAGTTGGTGGATTTAACGAGAACGGTTATGATAAATATTTTTTTAGTTTTCGTAAAAAAAATTTTACCCAGACCACGATGCAATATATCATGGTGAGATCATGAGATCATTCAATATCGAATGAACACTTTGATACCGTATATTTAACGTCGATGCAACACTGCATATACGTTCATTATTAACAGACATAAATAATAGTCAAAATTAGTAGTCAAAGTTGGTGGATTTAACGAGAACGGTCATGAATATATTTTTTTGAAAAAAATTTACGTGTTTATTTTTCGTAAATTTTTTTTACCCATACGACCATTCGATGTCGAATGAACACTTTGATATCGTATATTTAACGTCGATGCAACACTGCATGTCCATTATATATTAAAAGAGTAAAAAAAAAAAGTCAAAGTGGACAGTCAAACTTGGTAGGCTGCTATTAATTCAATGTTAATTGTATAATTATCATCTTATCCCTAGTGTTATATTATAATCTATTGGTTTAGATTGGTTCTATGGTTCTGCACTAAATTAAGGTTCTGCAATGATCCCAACCCTATATATATATATATATATATATATATATATATATATATATATATATATATATATATATATATATATATATATATATATATAGATTGGGGTTCAATTGAGAACTTTTATGCATCGGGGCACCTCGAGGCACTTTTGTGCATCGGATAATCCACTAAGGGTGCACAAAGGGCATTTAGGGAAAACTAAAGACATGATAATTAATTTATTTCTAAAAATCATTAAATGATAATTAGAAGTTACATTTTGAATTAAAATCTCATATTAACTACATTCCTCATTTTCCTCCTCATTTCTCTCTCTCTCTCTCTCTCTCTCTCTCTCTCTCTCTCTCTCTCTTTCTCTCTAATCGTGTTCTTCATGATTTTTCTTAGATGATGATGATTTGAAGACATTGATTAACGATGAACAACGATGATGATGAACATGAACAAGAGAGGTAACCGATGATAATAATGAAGAACATGATGCATAGATTGATGATGAATAATGATAATGCATAGATGGATTATGAACAATGACAATGCATAGATGGATGATGAACGATGAACAACGGAAAATGATGATGCATAAATGGATGATGAACAATGACGATGCATAGATTAATGATGAACAAGTTGAACATGATGCATAGCTGAATGAAGAATACGAACGACAAACACGATGCATAAAAGAATGATGAACAAGTTGAACACGATGCATTAATGAATTTGTGTATTTTTTTTGTTAAATGCGTTTTTTAACAGAATGCATAGATAAACACGATTAACGATGAAATGTATCGATCTTCATCATCTTTTTTGAATTTGTTTAATTTTTTTAAATTTGGAAATGTATCAATTGAATTTATCTAGCATTTATTATTTGATTATTTGTTGAAATATTAAATATAATGAGGTATGCACATTCCCCAAAATGTCCTTCTTTCTTTGTTTCTATAATGCACAAGATGCATAAAATTGTCCAACTATTTACCCTTTTGCCATTAATCTAATCCATACAATTTTTTGATCTAATGGATGATGTAGGTACTTTTGTACCTCGATGCATACAAGTGCTCAATTGAACCTCCCTATATATATATATATATATATATATATATATATATATATATATATATATATATATATATATATATATATATATATATATATATATATATATATATATATATATATATATATATATATATATATATAGATTGAGGTTCTATGGGGCACCATATGCATCGGGAACCAAATGGGAACCAAAAATGCATTGCTTGTTTATAAAGGGTGCATTAAGGGTATTTTGGGATTGCTTAATAATATATTGTTAAATTATAAAATTTTAATTTAATATTTATCATTTATTTAGGAAACTAAATAAAATGATCAACCACCTTCCCATAAATCCACGTTTAAATGTCGAAATGCATCACGATTTTGGTGATGCATAATGATGGAACAAAAACGAGGATGAATATGGCCGAAATGCATCACGAATGCATAATGATGGAACAAAGACGAGGATGAATATGATCGAAATGCATCATGTTTGAAATAGAATTGGATGAGGATGCATCGTGTTTGAAGACGAATCCAATAAATTGGATGAAGATGCATCATGTTTGTTTAGATTCGGATAGAATATTTTCTGAATTAAAGCATCTTCCGATTTTGCCATTCCGCGCGCGAGAAGTTATGCACCCGTGCACCCATTTTCAAGTTAATTACCCTTTTGCCACTACAATCTGAACCATTAAAATTCAAGATCTAACGGTGCATACAGGTTCCCAAAGTGTACAATGCATACAGGTGCCCCATAGAACCTGACCCTATATATATATATATATATATATATATATATATATATATATATATATATATATATATATATATATATATATATATAGAGGAGAGTTCAATGGAAAACCACCATGCACCTGAAAACTTGTGAAAACCGCACTGCACCACCACAAATGCATCAAATTCCCCGCGAAATGCATAAAAATCCCGCGCGATGCATCAAATTTTCCGCGTGATGCATCACCTTATTTACGATCATGCCACCGCGTTTTTCATGAAATGCACCAAATCAGACGGTTTGCGTAGGTTTCCATAGTTTTTCAGGTGCATAGTGGTTTTCCATTGAACCCACCCCTATATATATATATATATATATATATATATATATATATATATATATATATATATATATATATATATATATATATATATATATATATATGGTTGGGTTCCGGTAAGAACCATTGTTAACGTGAGAACCACTCCAAAATGCACAAATTTGTACATCAAATGCACAAATTTTAAAATTAAAAGTTTTACTTAAAATCATTATTAGTCTTAATGTAACGTCCGTATTTGTAACGTCCGTATTTTATAAAAAAAAATTATAATAATAATAATTTTATACGAGAATTGACGGTTACCTTTTTTTGTTAAATTGTTAAAAATAAATTAAATCTTATAATATGAAACTAGAACGTAAAATAATCAAATATCGATGGAGTGACATTTGAAAAGTAAAACCAAACTAAACGTAAATTTTGTTGAAAATCATAAAGAAAGTATCTTGCCAAAAATTGTATTTTTTTTGGACTTAAATGATGGGTTCAAAGTTGACTTTTTAGAAGAATGAGATATCATAAAATTGGGCATGCAACTCTCTGCATTTTCTTCTCCTCCTTGTATCCATGCACCCTTTTGACTCTTTTTATTCAACCATTTTCATTTCTTTAACAATTCAGAATCTATAAAACACAAGTTGTTCTTGAAGCTTGAGTGTGGGTTTAAGCAAAGAATCTCCATTTCATCATCAACTCAAAATCTTCATCTTCACCCTCAAGGTACAAATTCATATAACTATTAATGCAAGTTTCTTTAACGCTAGAACCCTTATAATAAGAGTTATTGGTGAGTCACCAATCTGAAATGAACCTATTTATGTAACCACTTCATCATCTTATTCAAAGAAAACCATAACCTCCATTAATGGAGTTTTCTCAAACTTTTGTTAAACAACCCAATAATTCTTAAAACTTCAAAATAAACATTAAAATGTTGTTAGAAACAAATTTATAAGGAGTTACAATAGCTAAAACTAAGTTTTCGTGCCATTAGAATAAAATCATGATTTTTGGAGTTGAGAGAAATTTATTCAAATGTGTTTAAAAACTTTGATTTTGTGTGTGTGTGTGTGTGTGTTGCGGGGTACCTGAGCTCAGGCGGCGCTGCCGTCGCCGGCCGACGGCCGACCGACCTTTTTCTCTCTCGCCGTAAGGCTCTGTTTCCATTATGGTTGCTTTTCCTCTTTTCTGTTTTCATTAAGCGTAGCAAACAAAAGAAATCAAGAAAAGGGTTGGGTTGGAATTTTGTGTGGGCTGGGTATGGTTTAAGCCCAAACCCAGTTGTGGTTGGGCCAACAACAAGATGTTGTTTGGTTGTCAACTTTGGTGTCCCTCTTGCTCTCTCACTCTCTCGACACAACCACCAAAACTAAATTGCTAGGAGGGGCCGCCTTTGTCTGTCTTTCTTTTCCTAATTCACAGCTAAAGACAGTTTTAAATAAATGGGGTTTGGGCCTTAGATTAGTGTGTTTGTATTATATTTAACAAAGGTTGTTGGGTCTGGGTTCTATTAAAGGATTTAAAAGGAAGAAAAAAAAAAAAAGGAGAAAAGGAAAGCTAGATAGGACCTAAATAAATATCTTGCTTATCGGGTTACTAAATGATGAAAATTGTTCTAGTTGAATCTTGGCCTACAAATAAATTAATTGATTTTAGACTTAGATGGTGTTTGGTTTTGCGTTTGAAAAAGTGCTGCAGCGTTTTGATACCTAATAATCAGATTATTGCTGTAACAAAAAGTGCTGTTGAAAGTTTAGTGTTTGGATTTGCTTATGCTGTTGGTTATCACAGTTATCAAATAATCAGTTTTTAAGTGTTTGGATTTGCGTTTAAAACTTGTAAAATTACCAAAAAGGACATTTGTATATCATTATGAATTTTCTTAATTTAATAAGTGTTTTAGCTTATAATATAATATTTTTATTTATAATTATTTATCAATAAACATTTTAATAAGTTTTTCTATCAAAAAATAAAATTTTAGATATAATAATTTATAAATTGAATTCTAAGCTAATAAAAGTACAATTTAAAAAACAAAAAAATTAAACTACAAATTTCTCAATAATCAAAGAACTAAGATGAATTTAAAAAAAAAACAATAACAACAATTCCCCCAGCAAAAATAAATGTTGCGTCACAGGCGGTGTAAGCCGATGCAATTTAAAAATTCACACACACAGGAAAGAATTGAAAACGTAGCAATGTTTTTCCAGCAATAGTCTGTGATAATCACAAAATGAAGGAAGAAGCAAACCTGTCATCTGTCGATCATAAAGTCTGAGAAGGCAGAAAAGACGGTGGTGCAGAGCAGATTCGATGGTGAAAGAAGAAGCAAACCTGTTGGCGGTGATTACCAGTCTCGGCGGCGGCGGTCACCGGCGGCGGTGCAAAGCAGATTCGACGGTGAAGGTGGGGGTCAGTGGTGTTTGCGATCAGGGTTGAAGGAATGAAGAGAGAAAAAGTGTATTAGGGTTTAGGTTAAACAAAGGGTAGAATTGTCATTTAACAATTAAAATTAATTGTTGTTGCTTTACAACAACAAAAACCTGCTGTAGCAAAAGTGTGGTAACTTTACCACCTGCCGCAAATAATCACTTCTTAAGAAAAGTCATCCAAACACTTCAACCAACTTATTTGCGGTAGTGTAACGTGATAATCAGATAATTTGCTTTGATAAGCAAAACCAAACACCCTCTTAAATTCCTTGGTTTGGATCATTAATAAATATTATCATTCAAATTAATTATAGATTAAATAATTGATCATTAGTTATTAAAGATTTAATATTTAGAATATATGTCCAAGTTTTAGCTAGATTACTATCAAGTATTGGTTAGATTTAGAATGGAATTATGTTGCAATCAATTAGTCGGTACACCTTATAGAAGGGTAGAGACAAATATTATAGTTTTAAACCCTTTAGCCGTGATAGGTTCGAGACCTATAATTATAGGCTAAATAACCTAAAACTTAAAGTTTAATTAGTTTTAAATATTTTTGCCGCATAAATAAATATCTATCGTTTAGCCCGGACTTTGGAATTTTAGACCAATCGAGAAATTATAGTTTGAGATAAACAAAAATAGCGGTGATTAAGCAATGTACTCTTATTATCAGGTCGTTAGTTGAGCGAAGTGGATTCTGATATTCTGGTTGGCCGTATTATCTTTAAACGAGCTTCGAAGCACAATTTTGGTATCACTGTGAGTAACAGATTTATCTGCATGATCAGTTATATGTGTTTATGCATATTTGTTATATTCGCTTCATTTGTCACCCTACCATATTTTTATCATTTTCATGATTATGTCGATCACATGATATATTTATCCTACCTTTCTATTAGAAATCTATGCCTATGTGTAAGCGCGAATTCCCTGTATGCATACTTGTACTCTACGATGTGGATTTGGGCGCCGACGCTACTGTGTGTAGGCCGGGTCGGTTAGCCCCAAGTTTTTGGTTAAACCGGCGCCAGCTCGGATGAGGGGTTGTACGGTTTAACCAGCACCAGCTCGGATGAGGGGTGCGGCGTCAGCTCGGATGAGGGGCGCGTAGGAAATTATTGAACTCATGCTTCACTTCTATTCATGTATATTTACATATGTACTGTTATGCTTTTAAATCTTGTTACTCTCTGGGCGACGGCTTACCCCAGTTGTGGGGACTTATATTTCAGGTGGAGCAGATAAGGATAAGGCTCTAGTTTGATAATGTTGACTTTGCTGACTGAGATGCTAGCATTTCTTTGTATTGCCTTTTGAGGGTCGGGTAAAACCCTAGATGTATTGACATATAAACTTAGAAACTTATTTAGCGTACTCTGGTTGATGTAATTTATTATTATGGGTGACTGTTTTATTTATTGAAGTATGACTTTAGAAAAATTTAAATTATCCCGTATTTTTGAGGTATATTGCTTATGAATGGTGGAAATTTAGTTTCAAAATATCCGGTCCTTTCACTTAAATTATTAATAAATATCATAATTTAACACTAAAATTACATTCATTAAATTATAAACTAAATGCACAAATTTTCTTAAATGCACAATTCGTACATAAAATGGATAAATTATAGCATGAGATGCGTAAATTTTTACATGAAATGCATAATTATATCGAAAACATTTAATTTTAGTATCAAATGCACAATTTTATACAGTGGATGCACAATTTTTAGAGTGGTTCTCATGTTCTCACGGTAATGAGGGGTTCTCATGTGAACCCAATCCTATATATATATATATATATATATATATATATATATATATATATATATATATATATATATATATATATATATATATATATATATATATATATATATAGGGGTGGGTTCAATGGAAAACCACTATACACCTGAAAACTATGGAAACCTACGCAAACCGTCCGATTTGGTGCATTTCATGAAAAACGCGGTGGCATGATCGTAAATAAGGTGATACATCACGCGGGATTTTGATGCATCACGCGGAAAATTTGATGCATCGCGCGGGATTTTGATGAATCGCGCGGGGAATTTGATGCATTTGTGGTGATGCAGCGCGGTTTTCACAAGTTTTCAGGTGCATGGTGGTTTTCCATTGAACTCTCCTATATATATATATATATATATATATATATATATATATATATATATATATATATATATATATAATATTAAAGTGTAGAATTATAGGTACATATATATGCTTGTTTTTGGTAAATATTTGAAGATTAAACACACTTGTTAAAAGTACATCAAGATGGGCTTTCTAGCTAGGATCTCCATTTGGGCCTTTGTACCTTTTTTATTAACTTCGACTAATAGCGTGCGGTGTTGGTTTGAATAAAAGTGAAGGAAAAAAATCCAGATTTAGTCTGATAAAATTCTTGGCATGTTTGGTTTCCCATTCCGATCAAATGCCAGGAATAACAATTGCTTAACAAAAATTAATTTGTCATTCATTAATATTCAATACATTCTTTAATATCGTTCATATGTATTCTATGATAATATTGTTAGAGACTTAAATATGATAATTTCAGGCCAACGGGACAAGTGGGTCAAATCAACTCATACTGAAAAACCATGTTAAAATGTAGTTATAAAATATTGCATTAAACATGGTTTTTTTTTCTTCATAACTATGTTAACAAATGAATATAATTTTGGTTTTCTAAGCGACAACCCATTGAAGTGTTCGACTGTTTGCAAGATTGAGCCAAAATCTTACCCCCAACCCCATCACCAATACTTCCATTATGTTTTTTGATCATATTGAAATTATACTTTTTATTATGTCACAAGTGCATAAACAAACACATACGGGCCGGGTCAACCGTCAATGGAAGTCCAAAGTTACTTGCTTTCACAGTTTCACATGACCTGCGTTTGCATCAACTCCCCAAAAATAATGCAAATCTGCATAGAGACAATCATCATGACTATGATAGAAATTTGGCCCATGTTCATATATGCACAAATATTAATTAATTAACAATCTTCTAATATTTGCTAAAAAATTAGGGTTTATTATGAAAAATTAAACATGTTTTCACGTTTTCGTCCCTCCATGTTATTTATTTCCATAAAAAAACCTTAAGTTATTCTTTTCTTTTTGGTTTAGTGAAATTTGGACATTAGACCCCGGTTATAATTTGTGAACCGGGTTTTAAAAAACTAAAAAAACCGGTATCTAATGTCCAAATTTCACGAAACCAAAAGGAAAAGAATAACTTAAGTTTTTTTTATGGAAATAAATAACATGGGGGGATGAAATCGCAAAAAACATGAAAACGTGTTGGTTTTTTTCATA
The DNA here is from genome assembly GCA_020465985.1 of Centrapalus pauciflorus. Classification (NCBI taxonomy): domain Eukaryota; kingdom Viridiplantae; phylum Streptophyta; class Magnoliopsida; order Asterales; family Asteraceae; genus Centrapalus; species Centrapalus pauciflorus. The sequence continues at coordinate 47,286 of JAANYP010005003.1, read as the reverse complement.
ATAAACCCAAAAAATTATTATAAACTTGTATCTATCTATCTCCTATCCTGCAATATTAAGTCTTGAATCTATATATTATTAATCTTGAGATTTAAGTTTGTTTAAAAGTTCGGTAACAAGAGCGTCTCGTTTTTCCGCTCTAGCTTCCTCTCTCGTCCTTCTTATCTCTTCTCTTTCTCTCCATCGCTCATCGAGCATCATTCTTTCCTTCCCCAATGCTTCCATCGTCTGCCTCCACTCCGTCTCCTTCATCCTCCTCTCCTCTTCTTTTGCTTCGTACCTCTTCATCAATTCCATTTCCATTTCCATTTGTTGCTTCATAAACTCCTCTAATACCTCCTTCAAGTTATTTATCATTGTATTCTCAGGATTAATGCTTTGGATGCTACTACCCTCTACACCCTTCTTTTTCCTCTTACTACTACGACAACTGCCACTCGCCTTCGCCGCATCACTGTCCTCGTCATCATCGTCTGAAGAAAACCTCGTCCCTCTTTTCTTGGAACCACTTGGGACACCTTCTGCTTCCATCCATAATAGCCTTTGCATTCGGTTTGCAAAAATCGCTTGCAACTCGTTGAAGAACTGGAACTGTTGCATCGTTCCTTCCTGTTCCATCGCCTGATCACATCCCTAGTTGGATTTCAACAAACACGTATATGCATGTACATTACTTTCGACTTTCGTTCATATTTAAAAAGATGGAATGTAATCAAAGAAAACAAATTAAGTCGATTGATCGATCATGTTCAAACCTTATAACGAGTAACAAGATTCTTCCACTTGCTCTTGCACTGCTCAGCACTTCGAAAATAGCCCCTCTCCTTCATCTTTGTAGAGATTACTTCCCACAGAAGCTTGTTACGTTTCGTCTCCATGAACGTCGAATCCAGTTCAGACCTTATCATCAAGAAATCCCTCGTTTCTTGAACACTCCATTGTGGAATCCTATCGATATTTCCGCCACCGATGTTGACACCTTCATTGATATGATGAAGGTGGCTAGGGTCGTCCATATATAGATCAACTGCAGCTGGTATATTTATCTATTTCTTGATGAATCGGAATCTTGTGATCGATCATCGATGGCCGGTTTGAATGATTGAATAAGATTAATTATGCAATGTTTATATATACTGTGTGTGTGAATTGAAGGGGTGATTGAGATGGTCAAAGTTGTAAGAAAGTTTGAAAGAAAAAAAAAAAAAAGGGAAGAAATTCTTTTGTGCTGAATTAATTGACAAATGAAAGCATATATGCAGTAAATTTCTAGTTGTGTTAAGATAATTTGGTCATCAGTAGGATATATGCAGTAAATCGTTTGGTTATGTTTTGACCGAGTAAAATTTGGTCATGTGTCATTTATTTTTAGAAGCCGCGTAAAATTCAAGTACTAAAACATGATTTCAATATTTATTGACTTCTACTAAAAAAAAAAAAGAAAATACAACAAAATTCACGTTAAAATAGTATATGTTCAATTAAATGCTATGTCTTACATAAATATATGTTTTAATTTTAATCAAGTAAGAGAGTATCATGTCATTTACTAAAAGTTAAAATTTATATATATTAAGTAACTGGGTTTTTTATTTGATTATAGACTTATAAAAATTGATTTTAAAGTACAGTACTTGAATTGCATTTTGATTTAATACATTTTCTATGTGAACTATTAAGTTTAAACTTAATTTATACATGTCAAATATAACACAAAAGTATTAAAAATAACAAATTATTACAAATATTTTCCAAAATGCTTATAAAACTTATTTAAATTTACAATATTTAATAATAACGGTAAGGTAAAGTTCTTTTTAATACACATGTTTGACCAATTATTTAATTTACTCTTTTCCAGAGGATTGCTTAAAGGTTAGTTTGGTAATAAGATTTTGAACAAATCGTTTTCTTTTTCTTTTTCATTTTGTCCAAGTCAAAGGCAGTTGATACCTAGGTTGACTATAACATTACGAGAGAGGTTCTCATTTTACGAATGTAATCTTAATGTCAATAATTATTCGGTATCAGAAAGTCAAATATCTTGACAGCGAAAGTGGTTTCAATTAATGGTATTCCCTAACAATATTTGTTTGTTTAACGGTTATTGAAATTAATGTTTGAAATGGTTTATTGAAATTAATGTTGATATGAAAAACAAACCAAAAAACTTTTTAATAACAAAAAGATACTATTCCAAATGTTTGATCCATTAGGTTGAAATTGTCATCCTAGATGGGTGACACTAGATCTAGATAGTATGAGGTTAAGTAAGTCTAGGGTTGTAAATGAGTCAAACTACTCGTTATTAAGATTTTTTCGCTAAAATAAAAGATTATTCATGAGCTACATGTGAGCTAATCAAGCTCGCCTTGTTAAAAGCTCGAGCTAAACGAGTCTGAGTTAAGGCCGAACTCGAGCTTTACATACAAAGCTCGAAACGAGTCAAACTCAAGCTTAAACGGACTCGACTCGTCTCATCCCTTAGTAAGACGTTAATTAAAGAGTTCATAAAAATCCAATATTCAAATTGTGATGCTTATTACTAGACTAATGTATAAAAATCCAATATTCAAATTGTGATGCTTATTACTAGACTAATGTTTGGTATTGAATTTATAAAGAAAAAAAACATATGCCATCTATACTATATATAATAAGAAAACCACTTGGAGTTTTTGGACCATTGGATGGAAAAAAATCAATGGTCCAGATTAATGACAACTCATAATTATTTATGAAATGTCTCTTATACCATTAATTAAAATCAATAATTATACCTATGTCATCTTTTTAATTAATTTTCCAAATTTACTACCTTAACTTAATTACATTAAATTTTGATTTTAATTTTTTCATTAATGAATCAATATTTACCTACAATAAACATGTGTCATTATTATTCTTGATGATCATAGTTAAATTTAAATGTAAAAATTTGGATTTAAATGTAGAAGTGTAGTAAATAAAGTTAAAAATATTTGTTAATTATTTTGCTAACAAGATTTAAAATTTAATTGATAAAACTTCAATTGTGAATATGATAAATTTTGATTGTTGATTTTCAGATATTCCTTTATTTTATTTTATCATTTTCAAAATATATACACATTCACATAATTGAAGTTTTTTGTTTCTTACATTGATATTTCATATTTGAAGTTAATAAAAATTAAAAGAAACATTTTTTTGCAAACACATACTATCTATTTTTAATAATACAATATAATAATATTTTTTTATTAAATATCAGACAACTAAGTATTTTTTTATCTTTGATTTAACTAGCTTTCAATTTTTTTATTTTAATTATATATAATATTTATAATAATTTATAATAATATAAAAAATATGTATTTTCTAAATCAACCCATGTAATACATGGGTTGATTAACCTATATATTATAATAAAACAAAACAATTCATGTCACATGTCACTTCTATAATGCAAAAAAAAAATTTATTTTTCCACCTCTTTTTTCAAATTTAACACCTTAACTTAATTGCATTAAATTTTGACTACTTTTTTCATTAATTAATTAGTAATAAATTAGATTTTGTAACATTTAAAAATAATGTTTATCTAAAATAAATATCTATCATTATTATCCATAATAATCATAATTAGATCCAAATGTAATAATTTGAATTAGTTGTGGAAATTATTATTACTATGTATAATAAAGGAAGCATCAAATGTCACATGTCACCTCTACGTTCACCAAAAAGATAATTACAACTTATAAAAAATAAAAGATAAGTACAATTTAATATTTTTAAAAAAGATAAATATACTCTATCTTTTAATCTGTAAATAATAAAAAATAAACACAATTATTATTTTTGTATGTTTTTATTTTTACTCATATACATTTTATATAAATAAATTTATTTAAAAATATCCACGTAATACGTGGGTTATAAACTAGTTTTTATAAAATTTTAAGGTGCTTTAAGTTGATATTACATAGTTATTTTATAGAACTCTAAGCTTAAAGAATTAAATCAAGCTTTTCAAAAAAGAAAACAAACAATAAATCAATATTACTAATTTATATCAATAAAGTTTTATAAATAATAATAATGATAATAATATGGTATGCATACTAATAATAGAATTTTAAAATAAAATTATTAAATGATTTGTGTGTGTATTGTTTATTGAATCATTACCAAAACATACATTAGACATAATTTTTTTGCCCAAAACGCTATTCGTAATTGAGTTTTATTGATTTGTTCCTCTCACATTAACAATGATATATAATCTATAGGGTTTGCTAAAGCGTACTAAACAGAAAAATGTTTGTTTTATCAATTTTTTGCTATGCTAATGTACACCAGAGAAAACTTTTGTAAAACACTCTTTATTGATGAGTTATGCTAATGTGTCATTGTCTATTTTATTAGTTATATATATGTAAATTATATATTACTGAAATGCTTACATATTGTAGTATTTATTTAATGTAAGTTTATTTATTCAAAAACTAATTAATTATTTGATATCCAAAAAAATTATATTTGTTTGTAGTTATTATAGTTTTTGGTTGATTATAATCTAAGTTATATATATTTGTTACAATATTTACAATATTTAGTTTATTACATTGTCCGACAGTCTTCTTTGTGACGGTTAAAATTTGAGTTTTTTTAATTATCGATTTATTATAACGTCTGATTAGTTTGAGTTTTTGTTTATTATTTTAAGGGAAAATTAACAGGAAAGATAACATAAAAATACAAAATTTATCTATAAAGGTATCGTAGAAAAAATTTACGGAGAAAGTTAATGTAAAATTCTAATTTGACCGAAAAAAGACATGAAATTCAAATTTTAGACCAAGAAAGATAATCAAATATTATTCTTTTAACAAAAGGAGTATAAAATAAAAAATTTACCTTCTTAATTGGTCATCGATACCCTTTTTTTGTCAAATTTGAATTTTTTGTTATCTTTCTTGGTTTAAAATTTTTACATTACCTTTATTGTCAATTTTTGAATTTTATATTACCTTTCTTGGTAATTTTCCATTATTTTAAATACTAACTACAACATAAAGAATTTTTCTAAAGTATTGGCATTGTCTTTTGAATATTAATTGTTATTTTTTGTTATTTTAATTTTATTTATCGTAATAATTATGATATTTGATAAATATGTGTATGCATATTTTGTAGCTTATGTCACGTGGTCATAATATTTGGTTGACAATTAGTTGTTCTTTTCACACTTTTCTCAAATCGAAAATTATTTCTTTAATTTATTTTAGGTTTTAATTGATTATATTTTTTATGTTTTAAAATTTTATTATCAATTTATTTATAAAATAAATATGACTTTAGACATATCCATCTATTGACGACAAAAGATTAGTTTATTTTATTAACAATTTACTATATTTGAAATAATAGTTATTATAATCTTAGGGTTGTTTGGTAGAGAGAATTGTGTTTTCTCTTGTTTGGAAGAAATGCTCTCAATTTTTGGGCGGAGAATTGAATTCTCTGGGAATTGTTTGAAGACTAAATATGGAGAAATGCAATTCTCCCCATTTGGTAGAGAAATGGAGAATTGACTGTCTTGTGTCTCTACTCCACCTGAGCCACCGTTTCTCCTCCTTATTTCTCCGTTGATACGAAACAATATACAAAATTTCAATTCTCCACCCATTTTCATTTCTCTCCAATTCCATTTCTCCCTCATTTCTATTTCTATTTTTCATCATTTCTTTTATCTGTACCAAACACACCCTTAGTTTATTGTGATTTTTGGATCATGCGAAATGCCGAAATGCATATCATTGAATCATAGAAATACGATCCTCGAAAATTAATAGTTTTGACTTTTGAAGTTAAATAATATTAAAATGCATAATGTCATAAATCATAGTTTTCTTGTTTTTGCTGATATTCAAGGGAAGGATGAAAGACTTCTTCCATTGCGTCCATTGGTCTCTCTCATTTGACTTGTGAAGAGTTATTTAATTATTCTAAATTACCACCAATACTACTACCTATACCTATTGATGATAAAAGTCAAATGTTAAAAGCTATTCCCACTTCTCCTTTGGAAACATTTGATGGATTTTAATTTGGGGAGTCTAAATGGACCCTTTGAAAATATTCGATGGATTTTAATTTGGGGGAGTCTAAATGGACCCTTCAATATTTCAATGGACCCCTTATTTCTTTTTTTAAAATAATCATTACACTATGATGCATACTTTTTAACCATAATTATTACACAATAATTATATAAAATGTTTTTATTTGTTTTATATAATTATTAGGTAATGATGCATACTTTATATTTTATTTATTATTTTTTTAATGTTTTCATTTAAATAAAAAGTAATAAAATATAATTTAATGAATCTAATAATTTGAATTATCAATCACAAGGCATTACGTTAATATTTTTATAAAGTCATTTAACAAAGATGAAACAAAATATAATTAAGAAATGACAAACATTTTTTCATTCCATCAAACTCACAAACATTGTTCATTCTAATGGTACAACATTAAGATCAATGTTTCTGTGGTCTTCTTTATAAACGAGTAACCGATCTCTATACATTTCTTCCAACTCACTTAACTTTTTCTCATTTCTTTTTGAAAACCCAGAAACTTCCGGCATCTGATGCCCCTCCTCTAAATCAACCTTCACAAAATGGTTGTCATGTACAAATGCAATTGCGATTGATCGGTTAAGTTCGGGATGCAATGGTTTTCACCTAAGTGGAAAATATGTCCTGCAAAGTGAAGCTGATATGAAATAAATAATGCAATTATACTTATCCGCAATCAAAGGACCAGTGTGAGGCATCCACATCCAATGTCTATCTGGTGCAAAAAGTTGTTTTATGTAAAAATTTTAAAAATATTTTTAATACTTTTTGACTATTTTTACATTTATTTTTTTATTTAAAAAAGGTTTACTTTTTCTTAAAGTAAAAAAAATATAAACTCAAAACGTTATTTTTTTTGTTTTTAATTAATAATAATTATTATGAATTTGTCTTTATTAATATTTTATTATTCAAAATTATGTCTCATATATTAAATTAATTGCATCCCGAACTTAAACAATCAATCACAGTTGCATTCGTACATGACAACCATTTTGTGAAGGTTGATTTAGAGGAGGGGCATCCGATGCCGGAAGTTTCTAGGTTTCCAAAAAGAAAAGGGAAAAAATCAAGTGAGTGGGACGAAATGTATAGAAATCGGTTACTCGCTTATAAAGAAGCCCACAGAAACATTCATCTTAATGTTGTACCACTAGAATGTAACAATATTTGTGAGTTTGATGGAATAAAAAGATGTTTGTCGTTTCTTAATTCTATTTTGTCTCGTCTTTGTTAGATGACTTTATAAAAAAATTAATGATTGATAATGCAAATTATTAGATTCATTGTATTATATTTTAGTAGTTTTTCTTTTAATGAAAACATTAAAGAAATAATAAATAAAAGGGAAAATGACATCAAATAGCTCTGAACTTTCGACTTTGTACACATTTATGTAGTGAACTTTTTTTTGTGCATATTTGGTAGTCAAAGTTTCAAAATAGTTCCAATTTGATAGTTTGCGTACCTGTTAACCGATTGCTTCCAGTTTCGATACCTACGTGGACAATTTTAATGACGTGGCCACTTGTTTTTTTATACTATACCCGGTTTTATCTATGTGACAACCCGTTTTTATAAAATTACCCGGTTTTATTACCCGGTTATAAACTCGGTTCTTACAAGTTGGATCAATCGTATTAAAATGAACCCGGTTTATAACCAGGTGATTTTAAAAAATGGGTTGCCAATAGATAAAATCGGGTATTGTTGGGAATTCGTATGGTTTTTCATAAAAACATAAACATTAATCATATTAACGCACAACGGAAGCTTTTTAAAAAATTACGAATTCCGTACACGGATCATCAAGTAAAACATAAGATAAGTAAACGAGAAAGCAATAATAAATCCGTACATTTGTATTCAATGACAAGAATACACGAACAGGATGCTTTCGGTATCCACCGGTGATAACACGATCGAGCGGCGCCAGGTATGCAATCAAACACACGAAGAACGGGAAAACCAAACACGCAATTGTGTTTGGTTTCGGGCGGCCAAGAAAAACCCATCACACACACACTTTTGTGTGTGTGCGCCGTGGGTCACCAAACCCCAAAATTAGGTCACTCCAACTAATCTATATATATCTCTATATATATAGATTTGTTCACCGTAATTTTATATATATAATATATATATATTATAATTATTAAGAGTTTTAGTTTTAATCAAACTCTAATATAATAATATAATATATATCTTAATAATTATCTTTATTATTTAAACCTTATATAATTATCTCTATAATTATATACCCTTTAAATAATATTAATCTTTTATACATTATCTAATAATATATAAATGACCAGATAATTATTTATAATTATCTCTTATTTATTTGTTTATAATTATCCATCAAATTATCTATAATTGATGATAATATTAATTCAAATAAATGCATCTTTTATTTAATATCCAATACTAAATAAAAGACTAGATAATTATTTAATTATCATCCAATGACAATTAAATTACTACAATATCTAATATTGCACTTTTAGTCCCGGTACTTTGAGATATAATTAATCACACATTAATTTAATCTCAATGATCATTTCGTGTCATAAACAATATCCAATATTATTTATTCAATCGTTTAATTGCATCTGCTCAGTTGTGCTCATCGGTGTGACCCTCAAGTGTTTTATGAAATCAGCCATGATGCAGTAGTAATGTCATCTTTACACATCATATACTAACAGGTATAATATAAAAACGGGTAGGCACGTCATTAAAAAATTGTCCACATAGACATCGAAACTGGAAGCAACCGGTTAACAAGTACGCCAACTACCAAATTGGAACAATTTTGAAACTTTGACTACCACATGTCCACAAAAAAAAGTTCACTACATAAATGTGTACAAAGTCGAAAGTTCAGAGCTATTTGTTGTTATTTTCCCTAAATAAAATATAAAGTATGCATCATTACCTAATCTATATATATTAATAAAAGAAAATAATTCAGGACAAATGTCGCTTACTCATCGCATTAAACTTTCATTTTCCCGCCTTTTTTTCATAATTAAATATTTCATTTACTAATTTATCTATTATTAATAAAAGAAAAATATATTATGAATACTTTATTTACAAGTAAGTTTGTATATAATTTTAGTGTTTATTACGGAAAAAATAAACAAGTTTTCACGGTTTTGTGTTTTAGTCTCTCCATGTTATTATTATTATTATTTTTTTTTAAATCCTCAAGTTAATTTTTTTCTTGGTTTTTTGAAATTTGTCTATTAGAGTCAGATTATAATTGGTATATTGAGTTTTTAAAGACTGATAAATCGGGTTCTTATAGTCAAATGTCACTAAACGAAAAAAAATTAACTAAATGATTTTTCTGAAAAAATTATATTGAGGTACAAAAACACAAAATAAAAATGAAAACAAATTGGTTTTTTATAATAAATCCTTCATTTTATATTAAACTTTTTAAAAACATAAATAGTTATTAAAAATACTCATGTTTACATGGGTAAATTAGCTAGTAATTATAAAACAAATAAAAACATTTTATATAATTATTGTCTAATAATTATCTTTAAAAAGATATGCATAATTAAAAAAAAACATATAATCATTATGTAATGATTATGTTTTAAAAAGAAATAGTAGGGGTCCATTTAGATAATTAAGGGGTCCAAAAAGTAGGACCCTTTCAATTATCTTCAATAAAGGTTTCAGCACCGTGCGTACAAAAACCAAAACCCATAAATTTGAATAACTTAAACTGAATTTTTTTAGCGACAAACTATCTTAGTCCTACTCCTAAACTACTCTTTTACCACTTACTTTCACCACCTAAATATCAACTTGCCTCCGACGGGAGTCGAACCCGTGACCTCTCACTTAAATCTCCACTCTCTTACCGCCAGACCAAATGCCCTTTGGTAAATAACTTAAACTGATGATATTTTTTTTCGTGTTTTGTAAATGAAAAGTAGTTATTCTTCAAAATTTAATTTATAGTTTTCAAGAAAAAAATAAAAGTTTTTATAAAAATGAAAACTTATATACAGGCCCGGCCAGTGCCGGTCCTATCATTTTCTAGGCCCGGGGCAAATACTTAAAAGGGGCCCTCTATATATATATATATATATACAAGCAATATTCGTATAAAAAAGTTACAATTAAATAATATTGATTTTGTTGCACTATTGTCGATGACATGTCTTAAAAAACTTCACAATCTGTCATTGTGTAATAGTTTCACGGTGTTTCTCTGATTTTTTCTTGAATCCAAAAAACCGCAAAAAAAATAATATTAACATCGTATGATTATAAATTGGGTAAAAATTACATACAATATTAAATTATATTTTTATTAGTAAATTGGAAAAAAAAAGAAGTTTAAATTTTAAATGATTCATAATATAAATAGTAACATGTGTGTCAAAAATAAATAACATTTCAAGAAATAAATACATATCTCATTAATATTTTTAATAATCGTATAATAAATAACATAAACCACGTGATAAACAAAAATAAAAAAATCCAACTCACTGAAAAACAAAAGTATAAATATTGAATTTGACGGATTGTATATTGATATAAAGAAAATAGACGATATCTGTAGATGAAAATCCAAGTGATAGTGATGATATATAAAAAAAAAATGCACACAATGGGAATCAAACTCATGCCATTAGAGTTTCAAAGTGAGATGACTACTAGCTGAACCAACACATTTTTTTATGATTTTTATTGTGCAAAACACATATAACCTAATACTGAACTGATGGGCTATATTAACATATTAAAATTTTTTGGGCCCCTTGGAGTGAATTGGGTCCTTGGCGGTGGCCCTGGGCCCGGCCCTATAGGGGGGACGAGCTGGCCTTCGGCCCAGGGCAGCAAAACGCAAGGGGCATCACAGATTTTAGTTTAGGCCCATGTATGTCAATCTGAAACCTATGCATCGTGAAGGAAGCGGAAGCAGAGGCGGCCGATTAGGGTATTGTAATCGACAAGGCGGCATGGAGTATTGCAATCGATAGAGTCATCGGAGCCATGGAGTATTGCAATCGACAAAGCGGCGTTGATTTAATGGAGTTTCAAAAACTTCGATGTCTTTGATTTAATGGAGACGGTGACAGTGGAGTATTGCAATTGACGGACAAATTTCTGCCATAGTTTCATACTTCGATGGTCATGGTGGAGACGGAGACAGACAGACAGTGGAGTATTGCAATCGACAAACGAAATCCTGCCATATATCAACAAGTTCCTGCCAATAGAGGGACGATATCAACGGGCTCGGTGCTTCGGTTTGTTTCACTATCATGCAAGATCAGCAGCAGGTCATCTCTTTCGATCTCTAATTACATATACGATATACCTTGATGGCTCATTGAATCAACATTTTTCCACAAGACGTGTTGGATTAATGTGATATTTCTGTTAATTTTTTCTTGATTCTTAGTATAAACCACGCATAATTTGTGTTTAGTTTGATATACGAGTCTATGTCTACAATCTTCCTGATTGTGAATTTAATATTGTTCAATATTATGTTTCTCGACTCCCTGATCTCATACTAAACTGAAACAGACAGATTAGAACACATCAGTTCTGTCCGAGCATGGCCATGCATTTCTGTCAGTATCGATCGTCGAGGGGCCCAGAAATATCTCTTCTTAGTTAAAAGAAGGTGCAAATCCCATCTTGACTATCTAGGCCTTCAGCACGACTCCCACTGCAACCAGCCTCGAACCGTTATGATCACCCAGTTACGGATGACGTTAGGTTAGGCCAAATGTACAGCAGCACCCGCACTAAAGTACGTAGACATCTCAGGTACTAAGGATTACCTTTTTGAGACAACTCATGACTATGATCCACAAAGTGGTCTCAATCGGTGGGTCAATCCAATATTTGTTCGCAACAAATACCTGTGAATTTGGTCCAACCTTTGCTATATTCATCACCCATGAATATCAACCAAAAACCACAGTAGCCTTTTAATTCTCGTTGTGGTTCCCACGACAACAAGCAGCTATGGAATAGTTTTAGAATAACTTCAAATTTATTCTTGGATTTCTAAAACATGCAAAATAGAACGACATTAAAGATATCATGTTGATCTCCTTTATCTCAATAAACACAACATGACTTCCATCAATTTAATGCTACTGTTCCTTTATCAAATGTAACGGTAACACGATCTATCGAAAAATTAATTTCAGACATGATCTTAGTGGGAGTGTTCTCTAGTTAACTGACTTAACTTCCATTACCGTTTATCTTTGAAAAATTACACTAGTTCTTTATTACAACTTCTTGTAATATTATTCAGATCCAATCTGAATCTCCATACAAATTTATATGCATTATCTTTAGAGGAACTGGTAAATCACTCATAAAGACACCAGGATTAAAATTTAGGAGCTCTAGCAATTCAGATTAATTGCTACTAGTGATACGTTTAGATGTTTAGTCTTGAATATGACAGTATGCGGTTTATCTATATCTTAACAAAATATATTTAATAACATTGTGTTCAACACTTGTGATATGTATCCATAACCACCAGAACCTGGTTATCGGCAACATTTTGTTGTAGTGTTCCGTCAAGTTTGCCGACGAGTGTTTAAACAAGTCAAATGCTATTACTTGACTAACCACCACACAAGTTGTATACATTTCACATGTAATTTTATAAAATGCGATTACTTCTTGTCTAAAAAATCCTGACTTCTCAACTCTAATTATTTCTGACAAGTGAAGTGAATTAACCTCCATGTAACTTCTTTACATTTAATTCTGCATTTTATTAGTTCCATCTATATAATCACAGATGACTATCCAACTCATATAATCTCTTGAACTAACTTTCAAGAATTAACAAGTTTAATGAAACTGCATTTGAACACTTGAACAATTTACACAACAACATGGTAACCCTTTTTATCTGAATATGACTACTAGTTTGTCCAATCTCCATTGACAAGTTACTATTCAAGTTCCACTTGAATCAATAGTCTATAATCATGGTTTAGTAATCTTAAACAATAGGAATTTCAAGCAACAAATTTTGAACTCCAAAAATTCTTTATTTATCCCAAAAATACTTGCAAGAAATTCAATCAATTGTATACTACACCATGATAAACTAATGATGACATGAAAATAGTGTCCAGCAGAGTATTCTCTAAGATGTCTCTATGCTCCCACTGAATCTGTCATCTCTTTTCACTTCATTTTAATCATTGCAGACATTATGCATGAAACGTTGTTCAATTGGGTATCACATATCCAAGAACAATAGAAGTGACTGATTCAGATACACGAAGTCTCAATGCGGCCAACCTTGACCGTTTCCAAGTACTTGAGACAATTCCTTTCCCAGTGCCCAGTTTCCTAGCACTCAAAGAATTTGTCATCCTTGGATTTGACTTCTCTGGTTCTAGGTCTTAGCTACTTGTTAGCTTTAACCTCCGGCTTGGAAACTTACTTTCCTTTCCGTCTCTTTCCCTATATCATCTCCTCAATCACTCCCTCAGCAGTCTATAGCATCCGATGCAGCCCACTGATCATCTTCTCCGTGCATATTGTAACAAATTACAAATTGCTAAAATTCCTTCAATAAGGAATTGAGAATTAGATTCGTGGTCATGTCCTGTGTCACGGGTAACCCAAGTCTGCTAAGATGATCCAGATAACCTTTCATCTTCAGCGCATGGGATCTAACAGTTGTTCCTTCTGCCATTCTGCAGGAGCTCAGAGCCCTTGTCGTATATCTTTCTCAGTCCGAGCCTGAGTCTGGAACATATCCTTTAGCCGGCGATACATCTGTCAAGCTGAGACGCCCATAAGGCTAGTCTGCAGCTCAGATGTCATGGTCGCTAGCATTAGACAGGCAACATTGACCGAATCCTCAGAGTGCTTCTTGTGGAGATTTTTCTCCTCAACTGTAGCAGTCTCTGCAGGAGCAGGTTCTGGTGCCCTTTTCAGAATATACGACTTTCACCCTGTATTCAGAACATTTGTCAGATTTTACTCCCAGTTCAGGAAGTTCCCTCTTTTGAGTTCTCCATATCCCGAATGGACCTCAAAGTAGCAAAATGTGCTTTTGGGGAGGATATTCAAGTGGGAAAAAGGATATTGACGTATCATTGTTGTTATTACTGTTATTATCATTGTTATTATTAAACCGCTTCTACCTCTGTCTTTTTTTAACCATCTTAAACAATTTTTCAAAAATCAGTATTTGATTAACCATTAATAAATCAATAACCCAAAATTTAGAAAATGATTTATTAATCCTAAGAACCATTTTACTTATTCATGCACCCAACGGAGGCTGAACCTACATGAATAAGCTACTCAGGCAGGCAACTTATTACCAATTACAACCCCTTTGCAACTCTTAGATCTTATGAGATTTTCAATTTCTTAAATTGATCATGTTTAATCTCATCCACACCTTGGGCAACAGTCTTACTGAGGAACCACCACTAACACACACCATATAACAACTGCAAGTCACTGGCCCAAGTCTCACTTAGGATCCGCAGTGCTTACCTCACAGCTCTCCGAGTTTGCGGCGTAAGCACCCAACGAAGGCTGAACCTACTTACGACGACCGGTCACCATGAGTGCCACTATATGGACGGTGTGCTGTGTCAGATTTTTAATTTGGGTTTATAACCAGTCTCTTACCAAGAACTAGTGGCCAGTCAGGTTAGTCTGCGAGCAGGATCCTTTCGGTTCTAAACCTTTTGGAACTTCCACAGCCCGAGCAAGACTGTCCTACACACCACCTATTCTGGTAAACAATCCAGTTAATGTACCAGTTTTAAGAATTTCAACTCTTTGATCATATGACATTTTAAAAATAAATCTCCTTTATTTGAAAAACTAATTTCATAAAAATGTCATATCTAACACTTGACAAAATAATTAAAGTTTCCAATTTAAACTTCCTTTTAAATACTTTAATTTTTCATCAAAAATGATTGTAGTTTTGATTTCTTTCATTTATCTACTTTGTCACCACAACCACGCAGATAAAATAATGCATAAAGAAATAAAACATACAACCACATGGTGACATAGCCTTGCCAAAACTAAATTGGTTTCCGAGAGCCATACGGACAAACCAATTAGGTCAAAACCTAAGGGACAAAATCAACACACAAGGCAAGAAGGTTGAACTCTTTCAGCTCCCACTAGCCTCAGCGTCCGATAATGTCATTGAGCGTCCTTGATGAATGACCTCCTTCTTGATGGACATCTTCGCCAAGATTTATTACATAATTTTAATCTAAATACATTTGCCTATTTTCTAACCTATTACAGATTACATCATAAATCCGGGATTCCAATCGCACGCAGGCCTTCCCAAAAATAATCAATAATAAAAAATAGCAAACATTAAGATTATAAAACAACCATCATAAACAAGGGATCTCAAGGCTCGGCTATGTCACAAACATAACTAAAGTAGTAAAGCTTGTAAATAATCTAGAATTCATTTTCATCTTGACATGAAAATAATTCTAAAACCAATTAATCCACCATTAATTGAAGTAAATATGTCCAATATCGTTCTTAAATTTAAACACGGTTCGTAAACTCGAAATTCAGGAACACTTTCCATAATTAGAAACTTTTTCCCGAAAAAAAATTTCAAATTTAATTCCATCTTTGCATTATCTTAGGATTCATAACTATACTTTTCTTAAAATATTCAATTTACAATTCAAACACATTTGAAACTTAAAATTACTATTTTAAGAAACTTTTTATTAAACAACCTTTAATAAATATAGTTTTATTCTCAAATAATATTGATAAATAATTCAAACTTCCTTTAAATAATTATCAATTAACTATTATTTAATTGAAACACTTTTCAAAATAAATAACTAAACTTTATTTAAAATGTCAATTTTCTAGATAAACAATTTTACCAATAAAATATTTCTTTTAAAATATTTAAAGAAAATTGACCATCTTTAAATGAACCAAAAACTTTTCTTTATGGTTTTAAACGATTTCTACCAAAAACGTTAATGTCGAGATCAAATCTCAAAACATTAAACCATGACCGAGCATGAAACTCAAAGTCACGATTTCATCAATTTGAAAACAGAATCCCTAAATCAAACTCCCTTTAATTTAATAATGCATTTTATGGAACTAAATATTAAATGCATAAATTAAATCTAGTTTATGAATTAAAATTACCATTAATTTTAATTTCAACATTAAAACTTAACTTTATAATAAAAACCGATTTAATTTAAACGACGAATTACCGGAAAACGGAAACGAACCAACTTAGTTAACCGACTCATACTCGGGTTCAATAACCCATATGAACCGAAAATAAGTAGGGTATCAAACCATTTGACGGCTGAAATTAATCGAAGCCATTAATCAATTCACTTTGAATACTTCGATTTCCATATTCCAATTAATCGTTTAACTATCGAATCAAATAATATTTAAACCGATTTGTGAATTTTATAAAACTAATAAAGTCTCCCACTTTAATTTTATAAAACCAAAACATATATTTTGTCACAAATTTTAAATATTAATAACCAAACAATTTTGATTTATTAATTCGATTTTAACGCATTTAATTTAATCGTTCGAGTTTAACCGTGAATTAAACGACATTGCGGAAACAAATAATCCATCACCTCGGTTACCACATCACAACCGAGAGGTCATGGGTCTCAACCCATGGCCGAAAAACTCTAGGTTTGATTTCGTGAACCGAAACGTTTAATTTTCGACTTTAATCAATTAAATACTTTTAAACAATCAAACATCAACTAAATAAAACGAACTAAGGTTTCAAAATCCCGAGTTCCAAGAAACTCAAAGGTTGGCCGAGAATCACCATGGGGTTTCCAAAACCTTTGGTCGATTTTCTCCAAGCCGAATCAAAACCTTAAACGTTTTAATTATCGATTTCGATCGTTTAAACACTTTTAATTATTAAAAATCGAAACTTTTTTAAAAAAACGTTGGACATAAATACTTGAATAATACTATCATTATGTTACTTAACCTGGCTCTGATACCACTGTTGGGAATTCGTATGGTTTTTCATAAAAACATAAACATTAATCATATTAACGCACAACGGAAGCTTTTTAAAAAATTACGAATTCCGTACACGGATCATCAAGTAAAACATAAGATAAGTAAACGAGAAAGCAATAATAAATCCGTACCTTTGTATTCAATGACAAGAATACACGAACAGGATGCTTTCGGTATCCACCGGTGATAACACGATCGAGCGGCGCCAGGTATGCAATCAAACACACGAAGAACGGGAAAACCAAACACGCAATTGTGTTTGGTTTCGGGCGGCCAAGAAAAACCCATCACACACACACTTTTGTGTGTGTGCGCCGTGGGTCACCAAACCCCAAAATTAGGTCACTCCAACTAATCTATATATATCTCTATATATATAGATTTGTTCACCGTAATTTTATATATATAATATATATATATTATAATTATTAAGAGTTTTAGTTTTAATCAAACTCTAATATAATAATATAATATATATCTTAATAATTATCTTTATTATTTAAACCTTATATAATTATCTCTATAATTATATACCCTTTAAATAATATTAATCTTTTATACATTATCTAATAATATATAAATGACCAGATAATTATTTATAATTATCTCTTATTTATTTGTTTATAATTATCCATCCAATTATCTAATAATTGATGATAATATTAATTCAAATAAATGCATCTTTTATTTAATATCCAATACTAAATAAAAGACTAGATAATTATTTAATTATCATCCAATGACAATTAAATTACTACAATATCTAATATTGCACTTTTAGTCCCGGTACTTTGAGATATAATTAATCACACATTAATTTAATCTCAATGATCATTTCGTGTCATAAACAATATCCAATATTATTTATTCAATCGTTTAATTGCATCTGCTCAGTTGTGCTCATCGGTGTGACCCTCAAGTGTTTTATGAAATCAGCCATGATGCAGTAGTAATGTCATCTTTACACATCATATACTAACAGGTATAATATAAAAACGGGTAGGCACGTCATTAAAAAATTGTCCACATAGACATCGAAACTGGAAGCAACCGGTTAACAAGTACGCCAACTACCAAATTGGAACAATTTTGAAACTTTGACTACCACATGTCCACAAAAAAAAGTTCACTACATAAATGTGTACAAAGTCGAAAGTTCAGAGCTATTTGTTGTTATTTTCCCTAAATAAAATATAAAGTATGCATCATTACCTAATCTATATATATTAATAAAAGAAAATAATTCAGGACAAATGTCGCTTACTCATCGCATTAAACTTTCATTTTCCCGCCTTTTTTTCATAATTAAATATTTCATTTACTAATTTATCTATTATTAATAAAAGAAAAATATATTATGAATACTTTATTTACAAGTAAGTTTGTATATAATTTTAGTGTTTATTACGGAAAAAATAAACAAGTTTTCACGGTTTTGTGTTTTAGTCTCTCCATGTTATTATTATTATTATTTTTTTTTAAATCCTCAAGTTAATTTTTTTCTTGGTTTTTTGAAATTTGTCTATTAGAGTCAGATTATAATTGGTATATTGAGTTTTTAAAGACTGATAAATCGGGTTCTTATAGTCAAATGTCACTAAACGAAAAAAAATTAACTAAATGATTTTTCTGAAAAAATTATATTGAGGTACAAAAACACAAAATAAAAATGAAAACAAATTGGTTTTTTATAATAAATCCTTCATTTTATATTAAACTTTTTAAAAACATAAATAGTTATTAAAAATACTCATGTTTACATGGGTAAATTAGCTAGTAATTATAAAACAAATAAAAACATTTTATATAATTATTGTCTAATAATTATCTTTAAAAAGATATGCATAATTAAAAAAAAACATATAATCATTATGTAATGATTATGTTTTAAAAAGAAATAGTAGGGGTCCATTTAGATAATTAAGGGGTCCAAAAAGTAGGACCCTTTCAATTATCTTCAATAAAGGTTTCAGCACCGTGCGTACAAAAACCAAAACCCATAAATTTGAATAACTTAAACTGAATTTTTTTAGCGACAAACTATCTTAGTCCTACTCCTAAACTACTCTTTTACCACTTACTTTCACCACCTAAATATCAACTTGCCTCCGACGAGAGTCGAACCCGTGACCTCTCACTTAAATCTCCACTCTCTTACCGCCAGACCAAATGCCCTTTGGTAAATAACTTAAACTGATGATATTTTTTTTCGTGTTTTGTAAATGAAAAGTAGTTATTCTTCAAAATTTAATTTATAGTTTTCAAGAAAAAAATAAAAGTTTTTATAAAAATGAAAACTTATATACAGGCCCGGCCAGTGCCGGTCCTATCATTTTCTAGGCCCGGGGCAAATACTTAAAAGGGGCCCTCTATATATATATACAAGCAATATTCGTATAAAAAAGTTACAATTAAATAATATTGATTTTGTTGCACTATTGTCGATGACATGTCTTAAAAAACTTCACAATCTGTCATTGTGTAATAGTTTCACGGTGTTTCTCTGATTTTTTCTTGAATCCAAAAAACCGCAAAAAAAATAATATTAACATCGTATGATTATAAATTGGGTAAAAATTACATACAATATTAAATTATATTTTTATTAGTAAATTGAAAAAAAAAAAGAAGTTTAAATTTTAAATGATTCATAATATAAATAGTAACATGTGTGTCAAAAATAAATAACATTTCAAGAAATAAATACATATCTCATTAATATTTTTAATAATCGTATAATAAATAACATAAACCACGTGATAAACAAAAATAAAAAAATCCAACTCACTGAAAAACAAAAGTATAAATATTGAATTTGACGGATTGTATATTGATATAAAGAAAATAGACGATATCTGTAGATGAAAATCCAAGTGATAGTGATGATATATAAAAAAAAAAATGAAAAAATGCACACAATGGGAATCAAACTCATGCCATTAGAGTTTCAAAGTGAGATGACTACTAGCTGAACCAACACATTTTTTTATGATTTTTATTGTGCAAAACACATATAACCTAATACTGAACTGATGGGCTATATTAACATATTAAAATTTTTTGGGCCCCTTGGAGTGAATTGGGTCCTTGGCGGTGGCCCTGGGCCCGGCCCTATAGGGGGGACGAGCTGGCCTTCGGCCCATGGCAGCAAAACGCAAGGGGCATCACAGATTTTAGTTTAGGCCCATATATGTCAATCTGAAACCTATGCATCGTGAAGGAAGCGGAAGCAGAGGCGGCCGATTAGGGTATTGTAATCGGCAAGGCGGCATGGAGTATTGCAATCGATAAAGTCATCGGAGCCATGGAGTATTGCAATCGACAAAGCGGCGTTGATTTAATGGAGTTTCAAAAACTTCGATGTCTTTGATTTAATGGAGACGGTGACAGTGGAGTATTGCAATTGACGGACAAATTTCTGCCATAGTTTCATACTTCGATGGTCATGGTGGAGACGGAGACAGACAGACAGTGGAGTATTGCAATCGACAAACGAAATCCTGCCATATATCAACGAGTTCCTGCCAATAGACGGACGATATCAACGGGCTCGGTGCTTCGGTTTGTTTCACTATCATGCAAGATCAGCAGCAGGTCATCTCTTTCGATTTCTAATTACATATACGATATACCTTGATGGCTCATTGAATCAACATTTTTCCACAAGACGTGTTGGATTAATGTGATATTTCTGTTAATTTTTTCTTGATTCTTAGTATAAACCACGCATAATTTGTGTTTAGTTTGATATACGAGTCTATGTCTACAATCTTCCTGATTGTGAATTTAATATTGTTCAATATTATGGGAGTAGCGGTCAACGTTTTCACAACATTCTTCGGCCAAGACTTTTTGTATGCACTGCTCTGTTTATTTTGGGGATTTATATGAGTTGTCTTGTCTGATGTCACTCTGCCTACCAGTATAGTCCGAGCACCATTGAGATTACAGATCAAATCAGACCATGTTCTTTTGAAAATCATATATGTTGGTGCCAATGCAAGCGATGTATGTTTAATTCTTTCTATACCCTCCAAATGCTTATGTTAGTTAAATTATCAAAACTTGTTTCTTACAAGTTATATTGCTGGTTTATTTATTTATCCATTTCTAAAGTAGTCACATGGCTTAGTTTTGGATGGAAATTTGATTAGATGATGCTACTGAGTGATAGAAATGCTGACTTATGCTTTTGAGTGATAGAAATGTTGATTAGATGATGCTTTTGATTTATGTTATATCTGTTATTTAATTTTTACGTATCCAAGTTGTAACATTTTTATAATAAAAATTTGACGTGAGAATGAGCCGCCTATATTGACTAGGTTCCAAACCCCTAAAATTTAGTTTGTTATTTGTCTAAGTATTTATACAGGGCATTTTTTATTGTTTCACCCTGGGCATTAAAAACCTCAGAACCGGCCCTGCTTATTTAGATGATAAAGTTTTAGTTTTAGAAAAAAAATAAGATATGTGTTTATAAAGTAAGAAAGAAAATGAAAAATGGTATTTTAAAAAATTAAATGAAAATTTAAGAAATTTTTATTAAGCAACCAAATTTCAAATGTTTTTAATAGTGAGATGAAAATTTTCATTAAAACCAAATTTTGGTTTCCCCATATAGAAATGCTAAAAAATCCAAACCAAACCAAAAATGTTTTCCTCCTGTATATATATATATAGAATTAATGCAAAAAAACGACTTAATGATTTTTTTATTCTTAATTTTAATGGTTAAGTCTATAAACTCTAAAACTATCATACACTTCCCTTTTTCTTTGTCAAGTCCTTCAATGTTTACATATTATAAAGATTTTTCTATATTTAATCGATATTAAAGACAAAATTGTGAAAATAAATAAATAAGGATAATTTGACCAAAAGCGTTAAAATTATCATTGATGAATGATGACTAATATCTAAAAAATTGCTATATCATCATCATTGAAAATTTTATGTACACTTTTTAATTATTCTTAATGTATAAGGATTTATTTATAATATAAAAAACTTAAAACTTTGTTTTTTTCTAATATTCGGTTGAAACCTAAGAAACTTACCAACTTTACATGAAGTTAAAGCAAACATTTTGGCGGTTAGTTCGTAGATTTTTTCTTTAGAATTTGTATTTATCAAAGAATTTGCATTATGTTTAAAGAAAATTTATTAATCTGAAAAATGTAAAGTAATTTAGATTTAAAATCTTAAGGAGGAGCTGAGTAATTAAATAACAAAAAAAGGATGAGAGTTAAGAAATATTAGGATTTTAAATCCTTGCTAAAATCTACTAACCAAACACAGGATTTTAAATACAATTCTCAGTAAATCTCAGGAAATTTGCGAACCAAGCGCCCCTTAGATTATGATATATGATTATATTCGAACAAGACATTCATGTATAAAACAACATTATAAGACTTTTTTTTTAAAAGTAGCAACATCATAAATCTTGTGAATGGTAAACAAAGATCATGTGAATGGTCATTCACACCATTCACATGGTGTGAAATGACCATTTACATAAATATGCATTGAGCATTGACATAATTTTTAAGGACACAGGAAGTGTGAATGTATGTGAAGTTCATATATCATGTGTATAACATTAATTAAAACATGGTTATGAGAAAAAAAATTTTAAAAAAGTTTTTTAAGGTTGGTACCTTCGGTTGCACTTGATTTCGAGAGGTACTTTTTTGAACCTGACTATATATATATATATATATATATATATATATATATATATATATATATATATATATATATATATATATATATATATATATATATATATATATATATATATATATATATATATATATATATATATATATATATATATATATATATATATATATATATATATATTTGGGTTCAAATGAGTACCACTAGTTTTGCGGAGTACCGGAGGTACCTCGCTTAAAATTATTTTTTTTGAAAATTTTTTTCATAATCATGTTTAAATTAATAATATAAGACTACTTGCAAAAAATCACACATAAACACACACTATAACTATGTGAAACGTGCAAGTTCACATGAACTGCACTGTTGTGAACGTATGTTCACAGCTAAGCATGTTCACATGAATTTTTCCACGTTCACATGACTTTTAAGAGGCTACGAAGTGTGAATGCGTGTAATTCTTTTACAAATATGCTTATATTATTTGTATCTAAATGAATATGAAAAAAAATTTTAAAAAAAAAACTTTTTTTCGGAGCATGTTCACATCTTAAACCCGTGTGTTCACAGGTACTCACGGTACTCTGCATTTTTAAGGTACTCACACGAACCATATTCTATATATATATATATATATATATATATATATATATATATATATATATATATATATATATATATATATATAGCTTGTATTTGAATTGAATATATAATTTTTTTTAGTGTCGTAGGTCAAATATGAAAGGGTTTATTTTGAAAGAAACCAATATGTTTTCATGGTTTTTTTGCGTTTTCGTCCCTCGATGTTATTTTTTTCCCAAGCATGTCCTTAAGTGAATTTTTTCTACTTTGTGTAATTTATCTATTAGAGCTCGGTTATAATTGGTAAACCGAGTTTTTTAAAAATTGAAAGCCGGATTCTAGTAGCCAAATGGTCGCCCCTATCATACCTCTAAAACCCGGCTATGCATGAAAATATGACACGTCAAAATAATCTTCGTTTTCTAATATCTATAGAAAACATATTTTTTTTATCTCTTTTATAGTCACACATTACATTTGATTTATTTCCAACAAAATTTAAACAAAAAAAATGGATTATGAACTTATTTGATTGTGTTTCGATTTTCATAAATTTAGTTTCTTTAAAGTAATGATTAGTTAAAAATAAAGGAAAATTTAATTTGATATGTTTTTATTATTGGTAAAAAGTTAAAAGTCGTTGCTATTATTGGTAAAAATATAAAACATTGTTGCTATTATTGGTAAAAAGATAAAAGATATTGGTATTAATGGATGGTAACCTGCTATAGCAGGTTTCCAGGTCAAAAGTTGGTATAATCGGTAAAAATTACAAAAGTTGTTGCTATTAATGGTAAAAAATAAATAATGTGGGTATAAACGGTAAAACTACAAAGAGTTGTTGCTATTATTGACATATAACCCTAATATTAGAGTTATTTCCTAGACCATAGTGATTATCAAATTTATTTATCAAATGATAGTACTTTCAAATTTAATTGCCAAAAGATAGTAGTTTCGATTTTAACTTCATTTTTATCCAAAAATTGTCATTTTCTTATTTTCTTCTTTCTCAACTTATAATAAAAAACTAATATTTATCAAATTTATGAAATTACCAATTTTATAAATGAAACTTTACAAATTACCGATTTTATAAATTAATAAAATGAAACTTTATACATTAACTTTATAAATAATAAACTTTATAAATAATAAAAGAACCAATACAATAAGTTCAGAACGTAAAACTTCTTCTAAATTTACAACATTAGTCATGTACATTTAAAATTAACAAGTCTTAAACAAAATACCAATGAACAATTCACAAATATAAAAAACTTAAACAAATCATATTCGACCAATCAACTTAAACAAAAAGAAATTAAAATACTATAAGTATATACATCTAAATAATTCACATGTCCAACATGTACATTATTAAACGATCAACAAATCCCAAATACATGTGATTTATTTAATATTATAGTTTTTTTACTGTTTATGTTGATTGATCAAATATGATTTGTTTAAGTATATTTTTATACTTGTGAATTGTTGGATTTTATTAAATGCTTATGTGGATATTATTCATCCTGAATGTCAAATGACTAATGTTGGATACTTAAAAGTAACTTTTTACGTTTTGAACTTATTGTATTGATTATTGATTATTTTAAAGTTATTTAATATATGAGTTTGTGTTATAAAGTTTTGAAAAAGCTTATAAAACCGGTATTTTATAAAATCGATAATTTATAAAGTTTCATTTTATGAAATTTGATAAATATTAATTTTTTTTACAAAAAGTAGAAAAAGAAAATACAACTTTTGGGTTAAAAAGCAAGTAAAATGATAAAAACATCATGTTCTAATAATTAAAACCAAAACAACCATCTTTTAGTAATTAAAATTTAAAGTACTGTTATTTGAGAAATAAAATTTCAAATCACTATTTTTGATAAATAACTCCCTAATATTAATGTTAAACATTAGGCATTGGTCAAAGGATTAAAAAAACAACAGTCGAAAGTCAAAATAAACCCAAACATTAATTAATATGGATATGGGTTTGATTCGGTGATGTATGACCGTTTTCTTTCTCCTCTCTGCGCTCTGATATTTCATATAAATTATAAATACAATTTCTTCAACTCATACATCCTTCGATATTCTTTATTTCTTCTCCTTGAAGAATCAACGATTCGCTGTTCTCTTCTTGAATTCATAGATAGATCTCGTTAGCATTCATTCATCTTATTCGTACTCGTGTTTCGTTCTTTCTGAATTCCATGAAGACTTCAGAAATTTTGAGGAGATCGTTCCGATTAGGGTTTTGGTGGGGCAGGAATGAAAACATCTGAGATGAGAGCGCTTCCCTAAAGAATTGTGTGGCTCCGTGAAGGGTTCTGAAATATTGAATTTCAAACTACACACTGCAGTCAACATGAACCAACGTTCTGATCGGCTTCTGGTACGTGCTCACTTCTTGTTGTTTTTCGGTTTTTGAGGAGATCGTTCCGATTAGGGTTTTGGTGGGGCAGGAATGAAAACATTTGAGATGAGAGCGCTTCCCTAAAGAATTGTGTGGCTCCATGAAGGGTTCTGAAATATTGAATTTCAAACTACACACTGCAGTCAACATGAATCAACGTTCTGATCGGCTTCTGGTACGTGCTCACTTCTTGTTGTTTTTCGGTTTTTTGTAACACAAGATCCAAGAACATGTACCATGTATTTGTCTGGCCTTTTCTTGACGATATATATTTTTGTTTCATCTTTTAATGTTTACTTAAATTGTAAATTTTCATAACAACGTTTATTTTAGATAGATGCATATATCTATTCTATATATGATAAATGTTATTGGTTCCTAATGATATTTTAGCACAGGGTCAAGTAGACCGTACTTGAAATTCAAAATTAGCTAAGACTGTCGAAAAGGAATTAAATCAATCCCCAAAACAAAAAGGATCATTTAAGTTTTGATGTAGATTGAGGAGTTAGATCTCATCAGCCTTAATTAATTGTTGGAAGATAATCATGATGATTGCTAACTATTCATTGATTGACATTTAAATTAAAAAAGGCATGTAGCAGAATAAGACACAAATAAATTCTGGGAACAAATGACCGTGGGATACTTATATCATTGATATAGACGAGAGTAACAGCAATCATGAAAAAAAAATATAGGTTTTTATTTTCTGGAAACTGGATTAGAATGTTTGTTTAATAAGTGGATGGGTTTATTGAGGTGTAGACAGTTAGTAGGCTTGAATACGTTTGAATGAGCACGTAAGGAATTCATCATTAAGATTTGAGGCTCATGGTGTGTGTCTATATATATATATATATATATATATATATGTATATATATATATATATATATATATATATATATATATATATGTATATATATATATATATGTATATATCGAGTTTATGGGAGAAAAGTACATGGCTGAGACCATTGTTGATTTGTTTCTTCAAGAAACTAAGAATTAATGAATGTGCAGTTTGCTGGAATGTGAGTGGTAGTTTAAGTGATTTTGGTGCCTTAGACAAGGAATAAACTTAAAGTTGGGTGTGAATAGAACCTGTAGCATGTGTTTGTGCTCTTTAGAGGTGAAACGAGGTATGAAAAAAAAATACAATGCACACAAAGTAATAGAGAGAGAAGATTAATAAAGTTAGGAGTGGGTTTTTGCAGAACAAGGTTTGGAGACTTCATGTGATGAAAAAACTGCATGGTTTATTGATGCATAGATTAATAGGAGCGCTTAAATATGTAGTATATATTTATTGTATAAGAAGAGTAACTAATATGAAAACACAAAAAATCTATAGTACGCATTAAGTTGAGGCCTACGTGAATGGAATAAAGTATATATACGCATAGTTGTGAAAAGCGCGGCCCTGAGGCGCGTAAGGCTCAATCCACGGGGCTTTTTTACCAACAAGGCTACACACATAGCAGAGGCTCACCGAGGCGCAGCGCCTAGGTCTCAAGGCTCAGGCGCGCCTAGGCGCGCCTCATGTATATGGGTTCCTTTTCTATGGTTTTTGTTGTGTTTTTAGTGGGCTTTTTGTTTTAGGGGGCTATATTTTCAATTATTCAGATCTGGTAGTGGACAAAAACAATTAATTAAAATCCCTATGATCATTATTTCTTTAAAAACATACAAATAAACTTCATCTTGACGACTTATAGACTTCAATTGGTTCATCCTTAAACTACTTTGTCTCTAGTTTGCAGGCTNATGGTATGAATCCCTGAGGTTCATCAGCTTGGTTGTTGGGTCCCTCAGCAGTGTTTTGGGTAGTAGACAGTAGTATCAGGGGGAGCAGAAGTTGAGGCTTGAGATGATGATTGGTCTATATCAGCGAGTGTGGACACCTCGTGCAGAGACTCAGGGTGTGTTGGAGATAGAGTGGGGACAAATGTGGAACAGTATGGGAGTGGAGAGGAACTCCTGTCTTGTTCTATCCTTCAGCCTGTTGGGGAGGCTGGGATTAGTTGATTGTGGGTATCTCCGTTGTACAACTGGTCCGTGGGGAGAACCGAGGGTCTAGGCTGAATCTGAATCAGACTCAGATTGGAGGTGAAGCAGGTCTCCAATGTAGCTGAACCGCGCCCAAATAGGGAGGAAGCTTGGGGTTGCTTCTTTTTAACTGAAACCCTGTGGAGAGGGAACAGAGGAGGTGGTTGTTGAGTGGTGCTGGTTTCTTTTTGCTACTGATTGCGTTGGTAAGGCTTGGATGATGTGGGTGATTGTGGAGTAGGAAGAGGATCTGTTTGGACAGGATGAGGAACTGGGCTAGGAACAGTGGGGCGGCTGTTCCATCAGTTCTTGTGCCAGCAGAGGCACCAGCCACAGAAGGCTTCAGGCTCAACACTGAACCAGGTGAGGAGTCTGCTCTCCTCAGCCACAGAGGCTGAAAGAACAGACTCAAGAACGGAGCTGTTTTGGCCTTCTTTTTCACAGGCCAGTCAGTTGCCAGGGTCACTTTTTGACAAGCTTGGACCTGGCTTTGGATTTTCTTCTGGTGGGAGCAGTCTCGAGATCCACTCCTCACAGTAGAGGGTCTTTCCACCAAACCTAGCAGCCCTCCTCATTGGTGTGGATTAAGAGGAGGCTCATTCTCAGGACTGGAGTATAGAAAACTCTATTCCCTATAACTGGGAGATGCAGCAGTCTTAGAAGAGGCCTGAGAGTTTATAGAGACGTCACCACAACGAAATATAGAAAAGATGGGAAAAGCTTACTTGGGAGGTAATTTGGAGGGGTGGACAGGGATAAGAAACGGAAAAAGGGGGAAAAGGAGACGTAGAGTTATGAATTGAGAGAAAGTGGCTAAGATGAAAAAAGTATGATTGGGAAATACTGAGGGATGAGGTGTTAGAGGAGTATGGGCAAGGAAAAGGGAGCGAACGATAGGAGTAAGGATGGAGGAAGAGGAATGTAGGGAGATAGCGGATGGATGAGGGTGAGTGATGTAAGAGCCGGGGAAGATCGCGGGCGGGAGTATGACGCATCGCCCTCGCCGTTTGGCGCGGGAGCTTCGCGTGTGATGGCTGTTGTATGGGTTATGGAAGGCAGGCGGCGGACGCGCAATGGAATAACCCGGCGATGATCGAGATCGGGTTCTAGCATATTGACTGGCGAGAGGCCTGCAAGTAAGGCAACATGTCTGAAAATGGGCTCAAGAAACCTGGGATATCGAACAGTAAGACTGGTCTTGGACTCTTGCTGCACCAGGTTCCTCATATGTCACCAGGAAATCCATTTGGCATATCCCATGGTTAGTTCCATCCACAGCTGCAGAACTACAGGATTTCAATTCAGCGGCGAGGCCGGGCAGTTGGGCTCAAAGGAACACACAATCTTGCTGACTGAAGGTTCACATCACCACAGAGGCGAATAAGCAGCTGTAGGTAGGAGAGAGGTCCTTCCCTGAACACAGTGTTGCTCAAAATGTTTTTGTTCTGCTCACACAAGTGCGCAAGATTCTTCATCTGTTCATCTTCCGGCTCGGGAATCGATCATATGTGTCAACCACAGGGAGTCGAAGAGACTTGCCCGTTGAGCAAGTGGTTGTTTATCTCTCAAGGTCTGAGATCTCCATTGAAATGGTGCCCTTGCTTGACTTTTGGTTTCTGGGATATAGGCACAGGTCTACCCGAACTCATGACACCTCTCCTGGTACAGGTTTACCAGTGCAGATGCGTAGTCATCATGGCGTAGTTCAACGGAGAACGTTCCGAGAAACATCCAACCATTTGGGTCATACCCTCCCCCACATGTTTGGTGGGGATGTGAGGTTGTCATGTGTTGTGGGCCATTAGATGGTCCATCATGTGGTGAGTGCCGTGCAGTGTTTGACAACATCCGCACCAGAACACTGGGAGAAAGGATTAGGTCTGGTGAGCCATTTCGGGGAATTTTTGAGTTTGGAGAAGCAGGAGACATCGTAGTCGATTTTTTTAAACGGTTCTTGGAGGATTTCTGAAAATGATTGAGAAGGAAGACGAGATGGAAACAGTGGTTTTGTGGATTTATAGATTTGAATGTGAGTGTGTATGAGAGAGAGGGTTTGGCGGTTCGATTTGAAATGTTAGTTAACGGAAACTGGAACGGTTGTCCATTCAGAAGACATTTTGTCAGACCACTTCGACCTTTTAATCACAACACACGTATCCCCATTATTTCCGCAGTAAGTATAAGTTAAATACAAACATGAAATAAGTAACGTAACTTTGAAGAAAAGGTAATTAAACTTTTGGTATACGCTATTGGTCAACCTGTGATGATCAGGGTCAACACAAGGGTCTCAGTCTTCAAGCGTTCTCCTTCAACAGGTGCCTTCAGCCTGTGCGCTTTTTGCAAGAACAGGTTATGTTCAATAGTTGAACAGGTTACAAGACAAAAGACGTGTAAGACGTGTGAAAGGAGTGGAACAGTTGAAGATGGGACCCCCTCTGGTGAGGCTGCTCCCTTTATGCACATTCCATCAGCAGATTTCACAACTGCTGATGTTGAAATGCATATCCCATCTCCCAATGATGAGGTGCCTTTAGACCAAGGCACTGCAGAGGGAACCACCACTGGTCTTCATGAGGGTGTTGCAACACAAGCAGCATCTGAAAGACCCCAAACATCATCCTCTTCTCCTGGTGATGCAGCTACAGCCGCTGCTGAAGGACCTCTTGATCCCTCCAACCTGGGCCATCTTACTTTTGCCCAGGCTATGGAGCTTCTGTGCCAAGTCCCTCTTCCCTCTCCATCACATCCTCAAACACCAGCCTCATCATCATCTTCTCCATCTACCCACTCCAAACAATCCACCCATACACCACCATCTCCCAAAGACCTGCCTTTGAAGGATCAGCTTTCTTTGCTGACCAACAAAGTTGGTTCTTTGGAAAACACCATGCACTCCCTACCATCCATCATCTCAGACTCTGTGTCTGAGCAGCTCAAAGGCTTCTTTGATATGTTCAAAGAATCCTTCCCAGTCCCTTCCCATACTGACAACTCTTCACAGCTGATTGCACTCACTGCACAGCTGCAAACTGTATCCAACTCTCTCTTCTATCCTCTCCTTACAACAGGACTCTGTGTCCTCTATGGCAGCCATTTCACAACAGCTGTCATCTCTCCTCACTTCTTGCCAAACTACCCTTCCTAACACATTGGCCAGCCTGAACACTCTTATTGGCTCTCTATCAAATACTGTGTCCTCAGACCTTGCTGATGTGCAAGATACTCTTGAAGTTCATCTTGCACAGCTTCAAAGTCTGTTGTTCACAGCTTCTGATAGAGAAAACATTGTTAAGCTGACCACTCTTGCTGATTCCCAAACCTCTTCTCTTCAGGCCTGTCTTTCCCAGCTTGCAGAGGTTAAGGACAACCTGGCTTTCTTAGTGACAAGCCTGGTTGGCCCCAAACCTGCTGCCAGAACTGCGGGTAAGCCTGCTGACTTTGTGTCTTCAGGCAGACCAGGTGTTGAAGGTGCTGTTCCATCTCCTTCAAAGGGGGAGAAGTCATCTGCCTCGAAGACTAAGTCTAAGGGGGAGAAAACCTCTTCTCCTAAGGAGAAAGCAGTACCTACAACTCCCACGGGTCATCCAGCAGGGACATCTATAGGTACAGCTGAAGGTGCCTCTCAAGCTGCTATGCCTACTCAGGCTGTCTCTCCAAACCCTGCTCAGTCTAAGGGGGAGGAAGTCATTCCTGAGGACAGGCCTAGCAGTAAAAGGAGGCACTTAATTCTAACTGAAGAAGAAGAAGAAGAAGAAGAAATTCCTGAGGTTGCTGTCACTACAGCAGCAGCTAAAGGAAAAGAAAAAGCAGCCATTGATCAACAACAGCAGAAAGCAGCTGATCTTAAGTTTCACAAAGCCAGGGCTAAAGAGATGGGTCTTCCTATGCACAAGTACTTTGAGTTTAGAGAAGAACAGCTTCAAGCTCTAGAGGAATTGAGAAAAGAAGAAGAATCTGCTAAAGCTGCTAAATCTTTTGCACTCCAAGAAGCAAAGAAATTAAAATGTCTACCTTGGAGGTGCAAAAGAAATTAATGGAAGCTGCTAAGGTATCAGCAGGAGAAAAGGAGGGAGAAAAAGTACAGGGTGCTCAGGTCTCTGTGACCAAGACTCAAGTACCCTCTGCCAGAGCCAAATTCCACTTTGACAACTTGGCTAGAAAGAAATTTCATGATGTTGCTACTAGAAGGCTTGCCAAGGAAGCGATTGTCAAAGCTGTTCCCATTTCAAGAAAAGGCACACAGTGGAAGCTTCAGATCACCAGGATGGGTGCAACAGGCCCTGAAATGGAATCCTACGATCACACTGATGTTGCACAGATGGGATACAGGGAATGGGTGGAACTGGCAGTTGCCCTGAGCCAGTCTAAGTCAGAAACGGCTAAGACTATCAGGGCATACATCAAGAAGCTGATGGAGAGAGTAAGTGAGCTGGGCCTGATTCGAAAAGAAGTAAAAGTGGGTGTCTCTGTGACATACCCCAAAATAAAGGCCAGAAGGACAAAGAAGGATACAGAAATGGAGCTACTCCTTACGCTGATTGAACAGGGCGACTATGCCATTGAAATAAAAGGAGTTGATCATAGTCTGCCTAAAGAAATAGAGTTTGAGGATGGCAAGATTATTGAAGAACCTGAGCTGGGGGCATTTTTTGTAGATCCCCTAACTCAGAAGAAGTGCTTCCAAAGAGCCTCAGAGCTGTACAAAGTTGATCTGAGACAACTTGCCGCCTTCAGACTTGCAGTTTCTTTCAGGCAGTCTAGCAAATGGAGAGCAGCCATCTGGGATCAGCTCAGATGCTTCTATGAAAGAGGAGAGCTCAATGATCCCAAGTTCATGATTATCAGAAGTGAAATTGAGTAACTTGAGGATACAAGGGAAGAACTGGAAAGGATGGTTCAGGATCCTTCTCCATTGATATGAAGTCCATCTACCATCTGGGTAGGTGAAGAATGAAAGCTGTCCATCAGTTGGACAGGCTTGCCATTATTTGCTCCCAACTCAAACAGTCCAAACATCTTGTACATTAGTTGTACATCCTGTACATTAGTTGTACATTATTACATAAGTTGTAATTTTTGCTTTTACATTAGTTGTAAAATACATTAGTACATTAGTTGTACTCTTGTAAGAACATGTGTTGTTCTAGTGTAGTCAAGAATCAGTGTATATATAAACTGATCTTTTACTTTACTTTAATGTTGTAATTTTATTTCAGCAAATGTACTGTAAAAATATATAGTGATTTTTGATAAGACCAGCTTGGACTGGTTATTGCAAATAGGGGGAGATTGTTAGGCACAAAAAGGCCTCAGTCAAACCTATTCTACATCTGAGGGGGAGATTTATAATCAAACCTGTTGATGCATTTGAAGGTTGAATTTAAGGCCTGTTATATGCCTTATTGAAACCTGAAAATGATTTGCAATATCAGTCTAAAGCTGTTCTATATGTTGCATGTGTTGCAAATACGACAGTTTGTCCAAGCTGCTCTGTCTGCTGAACAGGCTGGACATAAACTGTCTACGCTGCTCTACACTGTTGAGCAGCTTGGGCAATTTTAAAGTGTTCTGTTCTTTGTTAACAGAACCTGTTCTTTGTGAACAGGCTAAACACTTTATGGAATATGTTTCCAAGTCATCATGTATTGTTTTTGTCTACAAGATCAGTTTACAAAGTCGAAGACAAAGTGGAAAACAGAACTGCTCAGCCTGCCCAAGCTGTTCTGTAACATGAAGACAAAAGGTTATTTGAAAAAGGGTGACAGACCTTTTTCTTATATCAAAATAGGCCTTTACAAGGAAGAAAGACGCAAAGTTGAAATTCCTAAATTAGTTAAAGGCAATGCAACAGTAGACAAAGTAAAAAGACAAAAGTTCTGCACATATGAAGACAAGTCTGCTTTTCAGAAAAGTGCAGAAAAGGTTATGTTGTCTTTTCAACAAGGCTTCTCCTTTTTCATTTCGTCCAATGAAGATGTTTCTCTTAGATCCTCTAGGTGAGTATAAAAGGAAGCTTCTAAGGACAGAAAGAAGTGAGAAGAAAGCTAAGTGCTGAAACCCAAGAGTGAACGTGCAAGTGTGATTTTCATGCATGCAAACCTTCTGTGTAAACCAACATCTGTGTGTATAAGCTGTTCTACATAAGCCGTTCCTTTAAGTCTTGTAAAACACAGTGAGTACTTCTTAGTGAGTGTATTCATTGTATACTAGTTTGAGTCTGTCTTAGACTAGTAAGCATACTGTTGTATCTGTCATCTCAGCTTGAACTATTCCGCATTCAAGCTTGTTTGTAATTAACAAATTGTTGATAGTACATACAAACATTGAGAGAAGAGTGTCTAGTTTTTAAATTGTTGTATTCACCCCCCCTCTACAGCTTATAACTATATACTTTGGGAACCTCTCGGGACCTACAATATATATATATATATATATATATATATATATATATATATATATATATATATATATATATATATATATATATATATATATATATAGTTGGGAATGATTTTACAACTCTTTATAATAAATATAGAGAAGTTTTAGTATTTTTGACATTAAATCTGTAAGGCAGAAAGTGCAGTTCAGCCTTGAGATATTCTGAAAAATTTGCTAAGTATGGATCTCAGATGGCCCGAATTTCGGATGACCATGGTCCGAATTTCGGATGGCCTTGGACCGAAATTGGAATTTTAATTATATTTATTCTATGGAATCTTTTGTCATAATAGTCTATGACATCTATTAAAGAGGATAATTAGACCAAAATAATTATTGAGGTTTAATGCCGAAATTAGTTAAGTCTTACGACTAATGTATCCGGATCAAAGTTAAAAAAATTATAAGCTGTGAGACTTATAAATATTATATGATGAACCTATCTGTAGGGGTTTGACGGGTTAAGTCACTTGGAGACTGTCACTCATACTTTGACGATTATAACTCGGTACTGGGACCGAGAGCTTGTTGTACACCACTGAGAGTTCTAGCATTAATGTATTTATATGCATATCATGAATTGTATTTTGTTGCGTTCATATCATTCTTGTCATTTACATGCTTTGCCATCACATACATTATTGTTGTCATGTTATCATTTGGTTGATAAGTTGTTGCTCATTCATTTGACCTCTCCGCTGAGACGGTAAGCCTGAGTGTGGTAACCTAGCGGAATCATAATGGTAAGCCTGTGTGTGGTAACCATTATTGCCTGTAAAACGATAAGCCTGTGGTCTGTGGTAATCGTATGGCATCACTGTAAACTGCATATCGATAAGCCTGTGGTCTGTGGTAATCGAGCAGTAGATTGTAAACCAATTGTACGGTAAACCTGTGTGTGGTAACCGCAATGTGGTAGCTTATTAGCCATTAGTTGGCCTCCTGAGATTGTTAGTTAAATTCATGGCATTGCATGGCATCATTCATATATCGCATGGTACTTTAATCTATAAACTCACTAAACAACTTTATTGTTTACCCGTTAGTTGATTTTTCTTTTCAGGAACTGATAAGGGCAAAGGCCCGGCTGGCCGAAACTGATAGACATTGATTGGAGCATGGTTAGGAGCTCCATATTTTGTTGATGATTGGGGTGGGAGTAGCAGACTTCCATTTTTTACTTACGCGAATTAGTTAATGATGATTAATTCTTTTGTAATCACACTGATGATTTAACCTTGTGACCCCAATTACATTACTCCGTGATTTCAGACACTCTGTTGTGTTATATGCAAAGTGTGTGGAATCACGTTGATGATTGTTAAAGTATTAAAAGTTTTAAATTGACCGTATTTCCGCAAGTACTCTGTATAAATTAATGTATAATGGTATCGAAATACCGTATTAGTTGTATGGGTGTTTCAATTTGGTATCAGAGATTGAGCTCATAGACAGAGTATAGTCGACGATACTCTCCTCTGAGCACGGTTTCAGATGCTGGTATTGACCCACCTAGGCGGCAATATTATAACAAATTCAATTGACCTTTGGCCTAGGATGAGATATTAATGGGTAGACTTTTAAGGTTTTAACTTAATGAAAGTATAATTATGTATACGTATAAATGTTAAATGCACACTTTGGTGTGAAAGAAGTGTTGAACCGACCTGTAACTGTTTGTTGCAGACAATGTCGGATAGCCAGTCAAATCGCGTTCTACACCAGGAGGTAGAACATCCAAATGTTGGGGGAGACAGAGATCAGTCTCAAGAATATGAAAGTGAATCCAGTTTTCACACTGGTGGAGGGTCTAGAGAGAACCAGATGATGCAGATGATGGCTCAAATGCTGGAGCAAAATCGCCAGCAGAATGAATTGATGGCGCAGTTACTTGCTTCCCAGAATGTGCAGGGAAAGAAAAATAATGTTGAGGGCGAGCAAGCAAGTAACGATAATACTGAAATCGTTGGAAGTGGAAGTAGAGCTGAAAAACCTAAGAATGACAAAGACCGAAAGCACGGCTCCTCTAAGTCAAAGAAGGGGATGTCGTATAGGAATTTCATTGGTTGTCGTCCTCCAGAGTTCAACGGACGTGCAACTGCTGCTAAGGCCTTGGACTGGATCAAGGCGATTGAGATACTATTTCGAGTGACCGATGTCGGTAACGAAAAGAAAGTGCAGTATGCGGCTGGACAATTCGTTGGTCCTGCCTTGACTTGGTGGGATTCCGAAGTTGAGATTTTGTGTTTGGATGTTGTGGCAAAGATGACCTGGGAAGAGTTCAAGACCAGGTTCGACAAACATTTCTGTCCGGCAGTTGCGGTGTAGAAAATAAAAAGAGATTTCCTTATGTTTCAGCAAGGAGAATTATCGGTGGATGATTATCTGATCGAGTTTAACTCGAAAGCGATGTTTGCGGGGTCGGTAATTGTTGATGAAAAGCAAAAGACCGACTATTTTGTTGAAGGACTGCGAAGTGAGATTCGCGAGATGGTGACTGTTCGCGCGGTGGAATCATTTGAGAAAGCTGTGGAGTATGCGCGACTCCGGGAGTATGAATTGTTCCGTAGGGAACAAGAATCGACTGGATCGAAGAAAGCAAAGGTTGAATCTTCGTCGGGGACGTTTAAACAACCCCAAAAATCGTTCTCAAAGAACGTGGACTCTCGTTCACGTTCCCAATCTTCTAGACACTCGAAGAAGCCTGCGGGCTCCCACAGCAACTCTCAGTCGAAATCTCAGTTTTCGAATTCGATGCCTAACTGTAACCGATGTGGGAAGCTTCATCGTGGGGAATGTTTGTCCCCTATTGTTTGCCATGGATGTGGAGAAGAGGGACACATACGTCCTGCGTGCCCCAAACGAAGTGATGCGTGCTATGAATGTGGCGAGGTGGGCCACCTCTCTCGGAATTGCCCGAAAAAGAAGTCGGCAGTGTCTGAAAGTAAAGGCTCAGTTGCAAAGCCTAGTTATGTTGGTGGTTCCTCCCAATCAAAGGGGAATCCGCCTAAGCCTCAAGCCAGAGTCTACCAGATTACTGCTGCCGAGGCGCAAGATGTGCCGGATGTCGAGACCGGTACTTTTCTTCTAAATTCTTTACCTGCCGTAATATTATTTGATTCCGGTGCAAGCGTGTCTTTTATTTCTAAAGCATTTTCACGAAAGTTAGATGTTGTACCTTCTTTAATGCCTTTCCCTCTATCTGTTGATGTGGCAAGCGGGAAATCAGTCTGTGCCACCCAAATATATTACGATTGTGTGCTGACCTTAGACGGACATAATTTTGATATCGACCTTGTCCCCATAGACACTAAAGAATTTGATATAATAGTTGGCATGGATTCGTTGGCAAATAATCTTGCCACTATTGCTTGTGCTAAAAGAATTGTTCGTTTGTTCACGCCGGAAGGTGAAGAAATATTTGTGTATGGGGATAGACGTAAAAGGGAAGCCGCGGTTATTTCGGTGGCTAAGGCTCGGAAAAATATAAGTAAAGGTTGCAAATGATACTTGGCTTGTGTCTTGAATGCCATGAAGGAAGGGAAAAACCTTAAGGATGTGCCAGTAGTTAATGAATATCCCGATGTGTTTCCTGACGACTTACTGGGATTGCCACCGGACCAATCTGTAGAGTTTCGAATTGAGTTAGTGTCGGGAGCTGCACCAATTGCGCATGCTCCGTATCGTTTAGCGCCTTCGGAAATGAAGGAAATGATGGCGCAATTGGAAAAACTGTTAGAGAAAGGGTTCATTCGGCCGAGTACCTCGCCGTGAGGTGCTCCGGTTTTATTCGTGCGAAAGAAAGATGGAACCTTGCGAATGTGTATAGATTATAGAGAATTGAACAAGGTGACTATAAAGAATAAGTATCCTTTGCCTCGTATTGATGACTTGTTCGATCAACTACAAGGAGCTGCTTATTTCTCGAAGATAGACCTTCGTTTAGGGTATCACCAACTTAAGGTTCGTGAGGATGATGTGCCGAAAACTGCTTTTCGGACCCGATATGGGCATTATGAGTTCTTAGTGATGCCTTTTGGACTCACTAATGCTCCTGCGGCCTTGATGGACTTAATGAATCGTGTGTGCCGCCCAATGCTTGACAAGTCAGTTATAGTGTTTATTGACGACATCTTGGTGTATTCCAAGATGGAGGAGGATCATGCAGTGCATCTGAGACAATTGCTCGAACTTCTTCGCAGCGAACAGTTGTATGCTAAATTCTCGAAATGTGAATTTTGGTTGCGGCAAGTGCAATTTCTAGGACATGTCATATCTTGGGAGGGTGTTTCTGTGGATCCCTCCAAGATTGAAGCCATTAAAAGTTGGGAGGCGCCTAGAAATGTTGCTGAGATTCGTAGTTTTCTTGGATTGGCCGGCTATTACCGACGATTTATTCAAGATTTCTCTAAAATAGCCGTCCCACTCACTTCGTTGACACGTAAGAATGCGAAGTTTGTGTGGGAAGAGCCACAGAATGCAGCATTTCAAACTCTGAAGAGTCGACTAACCGATGCTCCGGTACTTGCGTTGCCGGAAGGGAACGAAGATTTTGCTGTTTATAGCGATGCTTCGATAAATGGATTAGGTTGCGTGTTAATGCAACGGGGAAAAGTGATAGCTTATGCATCGAGACAACTTAAAGATTATGAAAAGAGTCGTCCAACTCATGACTTGGAGTTAGATGCTGTCACGTTTGCTTTAAAAATCTGGCGGCATTACCTATATGGTACAAGGTGTCAGTTTGTTTCCTGACCACAAGAGCTTGAGACATATTTTTTATCAGAAAGAGTTAAACATGCGACAGCGACGTGCCGTGGAATTGATTAAGGATTATGACTGTGAAATCCTTTATCACCCTGGAAAAGCCAATGTAGTGGCTGATGCTTTGAGCCGAAAGAGATATCCGGAAGCAACTTGTTATGCATTAACGCATGTAGTTGTGACTTCTTCTATCCTTGATGACATTCGAAAGTGGCAAATCGAGGGCCTTAAGGAAGAAAATATTAAGGCCGAAAGGATGGTTGGTCAGAGTGTATTGTTAACCGAAGGTGGCAACGGTTTGAAAATGTTTATAGATCGCATTTGGGTGCCTAAGATCGGTGATGTGCGCAAGACAATTTTAGAAGATGGTCATAATTCAAAGTTCTCAATTCACCCCGGGAGTTCAAAAATGTATCAGGATTTGAAATCCGAATATTGGTGGCCCGGAATGAAGCGAGACGTTGGTAATCATGTTGAACGGTGTTTGACTTGCTAGCGAGTCAAGGCCGAACATCAAAAACCATATGGAAATTTACAACCACTCGAGATACCTGAATGGAAGTGGGATCACATCACGATGGATTTTGTGGTAAAGCTTCTGAAGACCCAAAGACAACATGATGCTATATGGGTTATTGTGGATCGACTGACGAAATCCGCACACTTTTTGCCGATACGAGATAACTTTCCTTTGGAAAGATTGGCGTGAATGTATATTGATGAGATTATTGTACGCCATGGGATTCCAAAATTTGTTGTTTCGGATCGTGACTCGAGGTTTACTTCGAGATTTTGGCAAAGTATGCAAGATCAGTTGGGAACGCGTGCTAATTTGAGTACGGCGTTTCGTCCCCAGACTGACGGCCAAACTGAACGTACTAATCAGACGATGGAAGATATGTTGCGTGCGTTTGTAATTGAGCTTGGTGGAAATTGGGATACGCATTTACCACTTGTGGAATTTGCCTACAACAATAGTTATCATTCTTCGATAAAGATGGCTCCGTATGAGTCGTTGTATGGCCGAAAGTGTCAAACTCCGACGTGTTGGCGTGAAGCAGGTGAGAAACCATTAGCGGGTCCCGAATTGCTTCAAGAGACGCATGATAAAATTCAGATTATTCGTGAGCGAATCAAAGCGGCTCAAGACCGACAGAAAGCACACTCAGACAAACGTCATAAAGATATTGAGTTTGGAGTGGGAGATTCAGTAATGCTGAAAGTATCTCCGTGGAAAGGGATTATGAGATTTGGGAAGCGAGGAAAGTTAAGTCCTCGATATGTTGGACCATTCCCTATTACCGAACGTGTCGGAGCTCAAGCTTATAAATTAGAGCTGCCCGCTGATTTGGCAGGAATTCATGACACCTTCCACGTTAGCTATTTGAAGAAAAGCCTGATCAGTCCTAAAGTGACCATTCCTTTGGATGATGTGCAAATCGATGAGCGGTTGCGATATGTCGAAGAACCAGAAAAGATTATCGGTGATAAAGTGATTAACCTAAGGAATCAGGAGATTGAGATGGTACTCGTTTGTTGGAAGCGCCACCGCGGATCTCAAATGACTTGGGAGACGAAGGCTGAAATGATGGCCAAATACCCCGCTTTGTTTGAAAGAACCTGATTTCGTGGGCGGAATCCTTTTAAGAGGGGAGGAATTGTAACGACCCGATTATTTAATCGATAATTAATATTTATTGTAAAGAAATACAAATTCGGAATATTAATTAATATTGTAATATATGAATAAATGGTGGTGTAAATTATAATAAATAAAGTATTGATTTATGAAGAAAGGACCTTAAAAGAAATGGAAATAATTATAGGGTCTAAATGGTAAATATTAAATAGTTTAAAAAAAAAGGAAAAGCAACTCTTGGCTTTAAATCTACGCCAAACACACACACACATGTGTGTGTGTGTGTCGTCCTCTTCAAAAAAAAAAAAGAAAAGAAATAAAGAGAGAAGAGAGAAAAGAGAAGAAGAGAGAAAAGAGAAGAAGAAGAAAGAAATTTCTGAGTTTGTTAGAAGCTTCATACGGTTTTGAAGATCCAAGAGGTACCAACTATTATTTTTATAAATCTCTTACTTTTCTCTTCTCTCCACCATCTTCATATGAAGAAGATGAGAACTCAAATGAGTTTTTATGAAGATCTCTTAGAAATGGCTAGATCTTGAAAGAAAATGATGAAATATGTTAGATCTATTATTTAAAAAGTATATTATACAAGTTTCTATGTATTTTGAGGGGTTTTTATGAAGATCTCTTAGAAATGGCTAGATCTTGAAAGTAAATGATGAAATATGCTAGATCCATTATTTAAAAAGTATAATATACAAGTTTCTATGTATTTGATGGGTTTTCATGAAGATCTCTTAGAAATCTTTAGATCTTCAAAAATAATGATGGAATATGTTAGATCCATCCTTTGAAAGTATATTATACAACTTTTTATGTATTTGGTGGGTTTATCTCAAAATCTCAAGTTTGAGTTCATATGAACCCTATTTAATCTAAAAAGATGAAAATGATGTTTGGTGGTTAATAAATATATATATATATATATATATATATATATATATATATATATATATATATATATATATATATATGTTGGGAATGATTTTACAACTCTTT
The DNA here is from genome assembly GCA_020465985.1 of Centrapalus pauciflorus. Classification (NCBI taxonomy): domain Eukaryota; kingdom Viridiplantae; phylum Streptophyta; class Magnoliopsida; order Asterales; family Asteraceae; genus Centrapalus; species Centrapalus pauciflorus. The sequence goes on along the minus strand of JAANYP010005003.1, from coordinate 5,476 downwards.
ATAATAAATATAGAGAAGTTTTAGTATTTTTGACATTAAATCCGTAAGGCAGAAAGTACAGTTCAGCCTTGAAATATTCTGAAAAATTTGCTAAGTATGGATCTCGGATGGCCCGAATTTCGGATGACCATGGTCCGAATTTCGGATGGCCTTGGACCGAAATTGTAATTTTAATTATATTTATTCTATGGAATCTTTTGTCATAATAGTCTATGACATCTATTAAAGAGGATAACTAGACCAAAATAATTATTGAGGTTTAATGCCGAAATTAGTTAAGTCTTACGACTAATGTATCCGGATCAAAGTTAAAAAAATTATAAGCTGTGAGACTTATAAATATTATATGATGAACCTATCTGTAGGGGTTTGACGGGTTAAGTCACTTGGAGACTATTACTCATACTTTTACGATTATAACTCGGTACTGAGACCGAGAGCTTGTTGTACACCACTGAGAGTTCTAGAATTAATGTATTTATATGCATATCATGAATTGTATGTTGTTGCGTTCATATCATTCTTGTCATTTACATGCTTTGCCATCACATACATTATTGTTGTCATGTTATCATTTGGTTGATAAGTTGTTGCTCATTCATTTGACCTCTCCGCTGAGACGGTAAGCCTGAGTGTGGTAACCTAGCGGAATCATAATGGTAAGCCTGTGTGTGGTAACCATTATTGCCTGTAAAACGATAAGCCTGTGGTCTGTGGTAATCGCATGGCATCACTGTAAACTGCATATCGATAAGCTTGTGGTCTGTGGTAATCGAGCAGTAGATTGTAAACCAATTGTACGGTAAACCTGTGTGTGGTAACCGCAATGTGGTAGCTTATTAGCCATTAGTTGGCCTCCTGAGATTGTTAGTTAAATTCATGGCATTGCATGGCATCATTAATATATCGCATGGTACTTTAATCTAGAAACTCACTAAACAACTTTGTTGTTTACCCGTTAGTTGATATTTCTTTTCAGGAACTGATAAGGGCAAAGGCCCGGCTGGCCGAAATTGATAGACATTGATTGGAGCATGGTTAGGAGCTCCATATTTTGTTGATGATTGGGGTGGGAGTAGCAGACTTCCATTTTTGACTTACGCGAATTAGTTAATGATGATTAATTCTTTTGTAATCACACTGATGATTTAACCTTGTGACCCCAATTACATTACTCCGTGATTTCAGACACTCTGTTGTGTTATATGCAAAGTGTTTGGAATCACGTTGATGATTGTTAAAGTATTAAAAGTTTTAAATTGACCGTATTTCCGCAAGTACTTTGTATAAATTAATGTATAATGGTATCGAAATACTCGTATTAGTTGTATGGGTGTTTCATGACAGCAAGTCAGCAACAAGAGCTCTCAACAAAGAGATGTATCATTTAGATAAGGAACACATTGATTAGTATGTACATACGGAACCAGCTTGTTCTTGAGGTGTTAATGGACGATTTAGGCGGTTGGTTTGATTTTGGCACTTTGCCAATGGCCAGAAACGTTGATATTGCACAGCTATACCTAATCTATAGCTACATCCTCCTCTACGACAAAATTATTATTATCGGTGTTCTAAAAAATTTGATGCAATTGATTGTGGACAAGAATTCACCTAAATTAAACGAACATATAATTAACCAATGAACCAAAGTTAAATGCTATAAAATTTTCATAGATTGGTGATCACTTCTTCCTTCTTGTTTCTTTTGAAAACTGGAACCCAGCCCAACCACCCTTCTCTTTCTCTCTGTATGAGTCCTATTTTAGAAAATTACATATTTACATAGCTAAATTTAACAATTTTTATTGTCTTGGTCTTTCTTTCTTTTTTGTGATTTTTTATTTTATGAAACATTACCACCGTTTTCCTTCTACACTACCAGGTCATGACCCTGGACAATCCATCCACAACAACTGTCAAAGAATACACAGAAACATCGATACTAGATTCCACCATTTTGTGAAAGAACACTAACCCTTACCCTAAATGTTCACATAAAACAAGTGCAATCAAGTAAACAGTACACGTCCTCCCATCAATTCTAATTCCATTGTTTCTCATATAATTGAATGTCTCAAAAGTAGCACTGAAGCTCCCACTATCTGACTATACTTTTAGCATCAAATTAAAAATTTTTGACGATATTCTAGAATGAAAACGCTGACTCTCAACAATAGGAACTACATCTAGAAACGGGTACCTGAGGTTTCCATCATTTGCTAATGAATTTATTAGACACTCTGCATCGTCAGACTTCCTTGACTTGATGGCTCACAGCACTGGCGGTCACAGGCTCACAGCACCAGCGACGGCCTTGGGGAAGGTCGATCGACGGCAGCAGCGACAGCCTTGGGAAGGAGGTCGAACGACGGCACCGCTGGGGAAGGAGATCGACGGGCGACTGGGGAAGGAGATCAATGACACCGCTAGGGAAGGAGATCGACGGGCGGCTGGCGAAGGAGAACGACGGTCGACGGCACCGTCTGGTTACGATTTCACTGGAGTCGGGAAGGAGAGTGAGGCGCCGTTTTTGTTTTGATTGTGGAAATGAGAAGGGTTTTTCTAGGGTTAAATGGGTTGTTTATATACTACTGGTTTATTACCAGCTTCTTACGCGGATGTTTTAATGTATAGTTGTTTATATTAAATACATACATACTAAGAATTAAAAAAATAAAAATAATACTTTTCTTACAAAAAAAAAAAATACAAGAACTATATTATTATTATTTGACATTAACTATAATTTTTCTAGACATCTAAATACATATGAATGATAATAAGTTTTTTTTAACATCTTTAAACTTTCTATTATATTGTAGTTATCAATTACTGAAATATGAATATTTGATTTGAATTGATTTTAAAAATAAAAAAAATACTGTTTTGTAAATCAATTGTATAATTCTAGTTAAAACATTCTAGGTAAATTATTGGTTAAATTAGGAAACATTTAAAATCATTTCATTATATTAGTAATTTTTTAGTTTTCTTTAAAAATCAATTATATAAATTAATTGAAAGAGTTAAATTAGGTAAAATGAGCGGGAAAACAAAAATTAGGAGAGCTAAGAGTGTGACACGTTTCAAGAATTATTTTGCTTTATTAAAATATATAGATAGGCATAAATGTAATTTTTTTATACTTGAAGGGTAAAAATGTACATTTTTAAACTAAAGCTCGATACGGCTCGCGAGCCCATCGAGCATGTTAATTTGAAACTCGAACTCGACTCGAATCCTACTCGAGTAGCTCGAGCTCGATAAAATGCGAGTCGATTTCGATTTTTCGCCGACTCGATCTCGAGTTTGTGTTGAGCTGTCTCGTCTCGTTTACACCCCTATCGTGAGCGGGAATTATTGACCCTAAAAAATATAGTGGTGATTTTAGTATTTTATTTTATTATAAAAAACAATTAAAATTCATTTTAGTTTAAAAAATAACTAAAAAATCTCAAACCTAGGGCCTAGAAATGGATTGGCATTGGTTCACTCTCGACTTTTATTGACTTTTACAAGAAAAAAATTACAAATGTTGGTCGGGTTGGATTAAATTTAATTTTTAATTAGTTTACCAACCAAAGATATATATATATATACCTGTGATAATTTAAATTTGTAACCAATTTTCTAATTGCACTTTTTTTTAGAAAAAATAATAATAAAACATGTACTATTAAATCTTGTAATTTATTAATCATAACAAATCAGATATTGAACTTTTGTGTGTATTTTTTAATCAAAATTACAAAACAAGAAAAAATAGTATAGTCAACACTTAAAAACATGTCATATTTGTTTATTATAAATGTAACACTTAAAAAAAAGTTATACGTTTTTAAAAATGTGTTTCATTTTTTTCATTATAAGTGCAACACTTTAAAAATGTGTTGTCTTTTTTTCATTATAAATGCAACACTTTAAAAATGTGTTGCATTTTTTATTGAAATATGCAACACTTTAAACAAATGTTGCAATTTTTAGTAAAAATTGCAACACTTTAAAAAATTGTTTGCATTTTTTTAGTAAAAATGGCAACACTTAAAAAAAGTGTTGCATTAAATCATTATATGCAACACTTATTGTCAATGTGTTTCTATAGAGCGAACTTAAATAAAAAGGCAACAATTTTAAAATGTGTTGTATCAAAAGTGTTGCATTAGCTTCGATTTGTAGTAGTGAGTCTTCATCTTCTCAACCTGTTTGAACACATCATCAGGAAGAGGGATTACAAGATTGTTCCTCACCTTTGCATCAAGGGCAACCAGACGTTTGTTTTCATCAGACCATTGAGCTTTAGCCTTTGCAATGGTCCTGATTTTAGGAGCAGCTCCTTCAGCAGTAGGAGTTATAGTAGTGACAGAGGTTGGCACATAGGGACCTTCCATCACAATCTCTGGTAGTTGTACATCCAGATTCGCTAAATAGAGCATCATTCTGCACTTCTAGCCAGAGAAGTTCTGATGATTGAACTTGGGAGGTTTTTCCATTGACCCATTGTCGTAGTAAGAGGAGGAGTTGGCAGAATTGTTGTCCATGGTGGGAAATAGGGAGATGTAAGAGATCTAGAGTTGACACACACTCTAAACTGCTCTGATACTAACTGTATGTCCCAAAAGGTTTTCCTAGTATGCTGTTGTAAGTTGTAGAAGGGAGGGGGGGTGAATACAACTATTTAAAAACTCATCACACTTTTCTCAATGTTTGTATGTATATATCAACAAATCTTAATTACAAACAAGTTTGAATTGCGGAATGGTTCAAACTGAGATGATAGAACGACAGATAGACAACTAATCTAAGACACACTCAGACTAGTTACAATTAATTCACTTACTAAGATGTACTCACTGATTTTACAAGACAGACAGAAAGCTTGAACAAGAACAGCTTGGACACACTCAACTATTCTTTTCTAAGCAGACTTTGCATGCATGAAAACACAAATCTTTGCACATTCTGGATATCTCTGTCTTGGTTATCTCACATTCCTTAGAAGCTTCCTTTTATACTCTCTTAGAGAATACTAGTGAACCTTCCTCATTGGATGCAGAGATAGTGGAGTGCCTTTCCAAAAGGACAAAACTGTTTTTCTGCACATTCTGACAAAACGGCATTTGTCCTTATGTAGCAGAATCTTTGTCTTTTCCTTTTTGTCTCTGTTACAGTTTGCTTTAACTTAAAGAGGAATGTCAATCATTTCCTCTACTTGTCGAGCCCTTTTGGTATAAGAAATGATCTGTCACCCATTTCAAATATCCACTTTGTCTTCATGTATCAGAAAAGCTTGGGCAGTCTAAGCAGCTTCTTATTTTCCACTTTGTCTTCGACTTGCAAACTAATCGTTTCGTCCAAGACAATACATGATGACATGGAAAAAAATTCCATAAAGTGTATAACATGTTCACAAAGAACAGGCTCTGTTCACAAAGAACAGAACACTTAGTTTTGGTCCAAGCTGCGAAACAGGCAA